>WBMY01006406.1:41381-89134 GCA_013397315.1 Donacobius atricapilla | reverse complement strand
AAAAAAAAAAAAAGAGTTCTCTTAACTTTTTAACAGGCAAAGGCAGAAACTTTACACACATAGCTCAGGATTAGTGCAGCAACACCTTTCACTAAGTGGTAATTCAGTATGTGTCTCAGGTTCCAGCTCTATGAAGCTAAACTTTCCTCCTCTTCCTTTTCCTCTTAAGCTCAACCCAGAGCACCTCATCAGCAAAGGGATGTAAGACACAGAAAAAAATCTGAGGCAGCAGATTCAACTTTTATTTTGCAATGGTAGAGCACAAATCTTTCCTAAAGCACATACTACACAATGTTGCAGATATATTTCGCCACTAGGTGCCATAGCTTGGTTTTCAGAGCTAAGCAGAGTCATATTTCCAATGTCAGTGTATATTTCCAATGTCTTGATCATATTGAATGGATATTCAGTTATGAATATTCCAAGAGCTAAATATTTTTAGAAAGTTTTTACCTAAACATTATACAATTATGTAAGACTTCTGTTTAAAGGTCATTGAGAATTCTGTCAAAAAAAAAACCAACAAAACAGTTTAGATCAGAAGTAAGAGACAGAGCTTCACAGAAACAATATGCAGGAACACAAGGAGAGAAATGTCCATCCCAACAAAAAGGGAGATGTAGGCTGTCTGAATGTAATTTGTGTTAGAAGCATCAGGGAGAGAATTCTGACTAGGAAATAAGATACGAGATAACTTAAAGCAGTAGGAGTTTTCACCCCCAAACCAGCAATATTCTTTAACAGCAAAAATACTGCTGAAATAATGCATTCATTACACAGCTGCTTCTATGACAATTGGTTACATTCAGAACAAATTTTCTCTTTCCTTGGAAGACCAGCCATACTACAGACCAAGTTTTTATAGTGTGTTGGTTGGGTCACCTAATACACTTCTCTCAAGTCCATAAAATTACACAAAGCTCATTGTACCATTGAACTGAAAGGATTTATGATCAACAGAGCATTTTCAGTTCAGGAACACTGAAATCATATGCAGAACACGTTAATCATTCCTGCCAAAGTCAAAATGTATAGTGCTCTCATAAGTGAAACATTGTCTTAGCTACTAAATATCACTGATGATGAAGTCACAGAATTGTAAAATAAACCATATGCAGGTATTTTGAAAATATATTGACTTTTACAACAGAAAACTGTAATAAAATGCTGGTTTCTTTCTTTTCTACTTTTTTTAATAAGCACTTTAATTTCTCACTGCAAGAAGGTAGACAGAAACAAATTTCTCCTTGTTACTTTTATGCAAGTCTAGCCTCTACTTAATACATTAAGTTTACTTTGCCTTTTTTTTTCTATTTTTTTTTTAATATTCACAACTTAGGGAAAATCTTCAAAAAATGACCAAACACTTTAATCAAAAATCCAGTGAGATCTTGTCCTTAGCCTCTTCATCCCTATTACCCCCATCCATACAGAGCCAATGAGTTATTTATTCAAAACAAAAAATTAAATAAAGGCAATTCTCACTCGCAGGTGGCAAAAAGGCAGTTAAAAGCATACGGATAAGCAAGCTCCTTTAGGTAGTTAATATTTTTCAGCCTTTGATTGTGCAACTGCAGGCAAATACAAAGCCCAACAGGATTACCCATTAGAAAGGGGGGGGGCAGGCTGTTAGCAGAATTCTTCCTATTCCAGACAGAGAAGATAAGGGAGGTGGGGAGAAGGAAGGGAAAGGACACATTCTTCTCTTCTTGAAACATTCCATTTGTTTCTGAAGCAAGTTCTCCAAGTAGAAACAAAAAAGTGTGAACACATGAAATATAAACAATCATATGTTTCTGCCAATGACATGTCATTATTACAATGCAATCCAAGTAGAGAAATTAAACAAACTCATAAAGGCAAGGAGGGACAAACCTTTACAGCTCCTAGCTGCTCTTTCCTAAATCTTTCCAAAGGTTTGATCAGAGTTTCAGTAACACTGAGTGCCTAAAGGAAAAAAAAAAGCATGGGTTAGGTTTCTGTAGCCAGATTGATGAGTCACGTCAGCAAAAGCAATAAAAGAAAAAAAGCAAGCAAGCTCTGGGGTAAAATAATATAAGCATGCAAGTTAGAACTTCTAACTCAAAAAAAAATCACATCTCTGAGTTCATTCAAGCCTACAAAATTTTTTAATTCAATCCACTATCGGGAAAATTAAGTTAAAACAAATTCAAAAATTTCAGAAATTTCCAGGTTGCACCCAAAATTGCAATTGCTTAATTTGTGCTAGTTGAAGGCCTCAATGACTGAACACCAGAATGAGACAGAGGACAAATGAGTTTCATTAGGGGATGCAAAAATTTCTGCAACAAGAAGCACTACAGACAACTGTGGAATAGACCAGTGACTAGCAAATAATAATCTTTTAAGACAGTTAAAGCCATTAGTTATTCATATAAATCTCTAAATACTTACACACTTAAGTACATTAATAAGACCTTAAGCTAAATTATAAAATCAGAGAGGCGCAAAGTCAGTAAACAAGAGGTTGAGATGACTAGGTAAGTATCCACCAGAGTACTTATGATATAAAGTCTCATGGCCATAATAAAAAGAAAAATGGACGACACAAAATTCCATCCTAAGACAGAAAACTGTAATTTATTCGATCTGCACAGCTACTAACTCAAATGAAATTTCCCTGAAGAGGGAGCAGGGTTCCGTTTGGTGCAAACAAGACCTCAAATTTTAAAAATATTTGAAATTTCAGGAGAGGCTGGTACTATTTGAACTGAACAGCAGCATGGAAAAGATGGCAAGAGCACTGCAGGCATGGGGGAGTAGGTGGGATCCGTTTGGTCTGTCCTAAGGCAGACACACAGAATAAATCATGCCCAGGACTGGGATTAGCCCAGCCACCAGGCTGGGATGCTGAGAGCTCAGTCAGAGCTCCCTGGAATCCCCCTGACATACAACAGAAGCCTTTCTCTTTCTTTCCTCCCCTTACCCCTCGCGTTACAGTGAAAATCTTCAGATAAAACATCACATGCTTAAACCGGCCTTCTGGAACACTTCTGAGAAATTCTTATCATAAAACACACATGGGATGTACTGAAGATCTGGCACAACACAAATCTGAAGAGCACTGTCGGCTCCCACCCATCCCCGGAGCCATGAGGGATTACTGTGGGTGTCATCCTGCCAAATTCACTGTAACCAGAGCAACCCACATTTCTAAAGGGCCAGCACAGCACACTAACCTGCAGCTAACTGGAAACCCAAATTGCTGGCAAGTCTGGGCCAAACTGGGCGCCGCAAAGTCATCCATGTAACAGCTACATCCTAACTTCAAAGCATGTCTTCTCAGCACAAAACTTCCTTCTCCATCCATTTCCGGATTTTGCCAAACACATTGTAAAGCACCCTTTGGTGCACCCTTGGTGGGAGCGACAGGAAAAGGAAGAACTCTCAAGTCAGAGTGGAGAACATGGAAACTACACAATCAGTCCTTCTACATTAGAAAACTTAAATTGTTCCTCTGTTCTAACAAGAGAAGGAGAAAGCTCCTTGGAGACAAACTCCAAGAGGATGGTACAAGCTTCCACGAGGTACAGCACCACAGTTACTGGAATCATTCCAAAGCTTTTAAAGGTAGGAACTAAGCACTCACATGGTTAGACAGTTAAAAATAATTAACAAATGACAAGCTGCTTATTAGTTATTTGAACTTTTACAAAAAAAGTATAAGGTTAACACAATTTGAATGTATGCTGAACACAAAGTCCAAATCAAAACCATAGCACCTTGATGTAACAAAGGAAAAAATAAAAAAAAAAGGAAAATATATGCATAAAAGGCTGTGCTTCATAAAACAGCAGGGCTGACTGTAAATCACTTGTTCTGCTATTCCTGTGCAGTATTAACCATGGGAACCACTACAGGAATGTGTTTGAAGCAGAAAATAATCTTTAAATCAAAAGGGGATGTTCTCTTCAGCGACTGCCAACAAGCAGATTCCACTGCTGCCAGTGGGATGATATGCCAGTAATTCTTTCATTATCAGAAAAACAAGCTTCCCCTCCTTCCAAAAAAACATTTTTCATCTTGCACAACTTAAACTTTTGCTAACAGATGCATCCCCAGGTGCCTGCCATAAAGGTACTGATGATTTGTCACCCCCTTTGCTCTCTGTGCCTGGGTTAAATGACAGGATTCTTGATTCCAGAGTGGAGTGAAATTTTGCAGATCGTTGGTCATTCTCATGCATCTTCATACCAGGCCATATATTAAAATACAAGACTGGTAAATTCAACAGTGAATTCCAGAGATGTTCTGACTGACAAAGTTCATAATTAAAATACATCCAATATAAGATTAAATAGACAGGCATTCCCACTGTTTTCCAGTACGTAGAATCCAGTGCTTGTCATGAAAAGTTACAAAAATATGTAGTATTATTTATAGAAAAAAACCACATTATTTACACTGCTATTCATTCTTTGCTTAATTATAACTTGAAAACTTAAAACAACTCTTTTTTTAAAAACTACGGATAACAAATTAGCAAATAGGAAGTAAGCAAGAGATTACCTGGATGTATTTGTAATTATCACTAGCACCTTCCTTTAGAACTAGAATCATGTTAAAATGTAAAATTTCCAGCAAAAGTTAAATTAGGCATTTAAGTTCATTAATATGAAACTAGATGTTCCTTCCTTTCTCAGCGTCTGTCTTGACTCTTACATTCATTTTCATCCTTCTACTTCTCTAATCCTGACAGATCATGACAGGAATGTACTATTTAAAACAATATTTAAAAATCCCTTTCTTTACATCTCTCATCTATCCAAACCTATGTGAAACAAATATATATTCAATTATATCTGGCAGGCAAACTGTGGCATGCAAGTCATAAGTGAATCAATATAGCAAGGTCAGGTCTCAGGTAACAGAATCTTAACCAGCTTTGCAAATTTCAAAGTCTCAGGAATTCTCTGAGAAATGTTTAACCCAGTGTGCACATGTGTCTTGAGCAGTCTCAAACTGCTTAGGCTATTCCTGCTCTGCTTGCAGCACCTACAGAGAGGTCAAAGAATTAACTTAACTTGAACATAAACCTGGCAAAAACAGCAATAAAATCATCAGTGCCATCAGTACCTCAGAAGATCACTGCATACAGCATCATGAAGCACACTGTGTGCTTTGTGTGTATCTCTCTATTTCAGATACCTTTACAAAACTCCACTTACTCAGGCAGAGCAGTTGTACTGAATAGTGATAATCTTGCCTTTTCCAGCTCTATTTCCTCCAAAGAAATAACTAACAGGCCATAGATTAAGGGCCCCAAACCACTCTTTCCAACTGCAGCCCTCAAAGGCACAGGCTAAATCCATGAGCAGGCTCATTCACAGCTGTTGGATACTTCCTCAGTCAAGTCAACAAGACGCAACAGGTCACTGAGCAGTCCGTGCCAGGCCACAAGATGACTCCGTTTAGGCTGTCACTTCTTCCCTTCCCAGAAAAGGTGGGGGTAGAGGTGCTTAGGGAGAAACTGCTTTCCCCAACACCTCCTCCTCTGCACTGTAACCTGACAGAGAAGACCAGGCACCAGCATTCAGTGCTCCTCTTGCCTTCTGCTGCAGTAGGCAGGAGCAGGCTCTCTAAGCTCCCACTCCCTTTCCAGGTACAACCAGGCTTATATTGCAGAGGAGGAAGGCTGCTTGAATGGCCTGTAAAGGAATAGCAACCCACAGGAGCTCTCCCCAGTGTTCAGTGGCTAAAAAGGTTAAACCAACCTAAGTTAATCAAAGTTTGTTATTAGACAAATGCAGCCCTGGCCTCCCAGCCTTCATCCTAAAAATGTCCTTGGAGCTCAGCCTTTACTGGAAGCACTGGAAATTGCACACGGCTCATCAACAACGCTGGTGGTGAGGTAAATACATATCCTGACTCTGCTCCATTCTGAATTGAAGCATTCTCCCATTAAAAAAACAACAGGTTTACTGAGAAAGAAAAAAAATTAAGCCATAAACATACACCTTCCTGCAGACTGCACTGACAGACACATGGGAGTACTGAGTTCCCAACTCCCATCTTGGGAACTGGAAGGCAGATTGGATGCCTTGCATAAACGAGGTTTCATTTCTGAGCATACCAACTGGAAAGATTTATTTGTAGTCAGGGACAGGATTGTTTCTCCCCTCAGCAAAGCTCGGAGGGAGGCCACCAAGTCAGTGAGGCAAAGCTCATGAAACTGAGCAAGTGTCAGTGAAACCAGATCTAGGAAGGAAGCTTTGCCTTAGTGAGTGCAACAGAGAAGGCAGAAAGGAAGACATATCTAGCATTGATTCAATAACAAAATAGTTGACAATGCTGCTAAATAAAGAAGTTTACTTTCCAATAAAGATATTTACCACTACAGCTGCTCCTCTACTCACAGAGGATACAGTTGTGTTTTCCCTAAGAAAATGTACCATTCAGCCTAATAAAAAAAGAAGAAGAAAGCCAATTCTGATACCTCCAATGTTGGGGGAGAGAGAAATATATCAAAAATATTATTTTCTCCAAAAAGCTTTCCTACTTCACATAGTCATTTGCTGCTGAAACTTTTCAAAGCACTAAGACCTATGCCTGAAAACCTGTATTATTAAAAATTGCCAATACAACTCCACTACTGAAGACATCAGATGTTACTTGCAGAGCCTGAATCTCCATTCTTTCTCTTCCCATGACAATATGATTTGCTCTTATGCAAAGATGCCCCCAGTTAGCTGCACAGCCAACTGCCCTGCCAGCCCTACAGACAGAGGTGTATATATATAACATTTTTTACATATAATAAACACAATAACCACTCCTCAGCACTGATTTTCTGGTTTTTAGAAGGCCTGCAGTGTATAGACTAAAGGATTTTTAAGGCGGTCTCATAGCACATTAATATTTGTATGCAGAGGCTATAAAAAAGAAGTGACATCCTGACGTAGTTCGTCACACACACAGAAACACACACACACACTTTGATCAGAAGGCATGAACTAATAACTCCACTTTATTTGAAAGTCTGACTCCACATACAGTATATCTACAAAGGCCAGGGATTGGGGGAGAAGGTTGACACCTCTCCCCATCCCATTGGTCAAGACAACTGTCCATCAGCTGTCCTTATCTCCAAGACAAACAATGTAAACTACCTTGAAACTATACAATAACATTGGCTGTGTTTACAGACCAGAGCGCGAGAAAGAACCCAAAACATGAAACTGAAACAGAAGAGAAGGCTGAAAAAATCAGGGCGACATCATCCTTCGCTGTGGAGGAGAAAAAGAGCCACGGGGACAGGTGATACATCTGACTTAGAGACAACATATTTTGTGCACTACTGAAGCACCAGGAGGCATCTGTAACAAAACACATCACCTCCCTCTTAGGTGTTCCAGAAAACTACCCCTCAGGATTGGGTAAGAAGATAAGAGGTTTCTCAGCTGTTCCTGGGGGAATTTCCTAGACCATTGAGTCACTGCCTCACAGGTCTCAATACAGGCAAAATCCTGTCCTCTGCACTTCCTAATTCTTTCACAAGCAGGATCCTTGGCTTACAGGAAATACAACAGCTGGACTCCCGAGTTCATTCTTCTAATGAAAAGTTATTTCCTGTTCATCTCCTGGAAGTTCATGATTAACCTAAAGGACAGACAGACAGCTAAAAGAGCCTCCTATGATCCATCTGCTATGATGTGCCCTGCACTGAAACGCTGCCCACATTGATTCTCCTGTCATGAAACTGCTGGCCTCCAAAACCAGTTTGGTATCATAAGGAAACAACATCTAATTTCCTTTTTTAAAAAAAGATAATTAAATAGACAGTGGGTTTTAGTCAACATTATTTACTGAGAGCTATTTAATAGTCCTGTCTTCTGAATAAGTTTATTTTTATGCAATACATTCAACTATAAAGAGAAAAATAAACAAAGCCATAATAATAACAAACACGAAAACAACATAAAGAGAAACAGACTTTCACACGTTGCAACAAATCAGCTTTCCCCTTCTGCAGTGAAGGAAAGCTGAGGATAACTCCTCAAAAAAGACCTTCCCTTAGCAGACCAAAATACTCCAGAGTACTGGTTTGGTTCTCATACCATAGACATTGTATGTGGTCATACCATGATCCTGACCAAGCAAAAAGTCTACTTAGAAAAGAAAACTGCTCATTATCTTGGGGCATGGCAAAGCTCACCACTGAGCAAAAAGATGCCTCTGAAAGTCAAGGAATGCAGCAGTGAACAACAGCATCAGTGTTCAGTTAAGAATGAATTGCTCAATTGTCAGCGCTTTCCTCCAGAAGAAACAGTGGTGTTATTAACAACCAGCAAAATCCAAACTGGTGACAGTTTTACAATGCAAATTCCAAACATTTCCCAATGATGAACTAACAGAATGAAAATACTCTAGTGAATTATGTTGATGCATGTAAGACCACTGAGTTATCTGGAAGAGGAAGCCAGTGGTAACAGAACTTTTCAGCTTTGTTCACTCAGAGGTAGGAGGAACACGCTCAGATCTGGCTTTTCACTCTTTTTCTATTGTACAGATAAGTCATCTTTGGTTTACAGATTATGTGCACAAGTTCATAAGTAATTCACAAAGCCATTTCAGAAGACTACATATGACATTCAAAACCCAACAAATAAGTGAATCATTCAGTGTCAGGAGTCACCAAAACAGAGCAAGATGTACCTGAAATACTCATAGTTCTAATCCACATTCTATATTCTGATAATTACATGATTGTCATCTGGTGTCATGCCCAGCAGAGGAAAAGTGAAAGCCGGGGAATGGGATATGGCAGCAACTGTTCTGCTTCTTTCTAAAACTGGAAAATATCTTATTAAATTGGAAAACTTGTGCAGGAAAGAAAATAATGTAGATCTTGCAATTAAGATACTCAAATGCTGTTCCTGAGACATGTTTCATCTGCATCTATATCTCTGCATCTGAGATATTCAATGTACTGCTGACAGCCTAATTTTTCACAAGTGGTCAACAATTACATCCTTTCCACTGTCTTGGCAGATGTATTTAGCAGTCTGCACTGTCTGCAGACTTAAAAGGATCTGAACATATGGAGCACTACATAATGCCTTGAACTCCTATTGAACAGGTCTTGTATGCATCATGCATCCAAATATTGGGTATTTTTTTACTCTATATCAATAAGTAAACTGATCGTTCCTTCACACAGATTTCTTCAGATTACTGTCAAAACAGATTAAGATTTTACAAACCTCTAAGTACCCACATGCAGAGTGCCAAAGAAAAGCTTAGAAAAATTAATATCAACATCTTCACAGCAGTAACTGCTGAATCAAATCCAGATATGAAAGTCACTGGACAAAGGTAACAGAGTTAGCTATTCTAGAACACTGTGTTAAGTGAGCACTTTACCTGTGAAATAAATACTCATGTACTTCAATATCTAATCGTAAGAGGTAGTTTAAGTAAGAATAAATAAGTAAATGTACATATTTGTACAGATTACTTAAAGTATATCTTTAACCTTTTGAGTGCACACCTTTGAATGTTAGCAACTTCTTTTAACTTGTGAAAGCACAACTGAGAAACCCTCTCCCCCCTTTTTTTTAAGAAGGAATAAAAAAGAAGACTAAAAGAGTGATGTTACAGGGATATTTCTTTAAAAATCCATAGAGAAATAATTTCTTGTGCTCCTGATACATGCCAGGAATAACTCTGCTTTTTAGAGAGATGCTAATCTGGAGTTGATTCTGCCAACCTGGTAAAACTGACAAAGAATGCTAAAGAATTTTTCAGAGGCCAGAATTGCAAAGATACCCATAGTACAAGAACAAGCCTTTCTTTCGCAAAAAAAAACCCCAAAAAACAAACAACAAAAAAAAAAGCAGGAAAAAACCTTTAAACTATAGCTGCACAGTACCTTTCCTCTTAAGATGTCTGAAGGAATAGAAGGGTGCAAATAGTGTAGCAGGAAATAGGAGAGAACATATCAAAGTAAAACATCTTGTTATATTGCCTTGGGAAATCACAGGAAATATAGCAAGGTGAATATAATTGTATCAGAAATCCTATACAAAGAGAAATGTGATGGAGTAAAATGGAAATAGCTGAGTACTTAGGGGCAAAGCTATAAAGAAGGCAAAAAACATTTTATTTGGTAACAGCAAAAAAAAGTCACAAAGGTAAAGAGGTTCTTCATATATATCTGAAAAGGGAGAGGAAGGAAGCTATAAAACCATTATAGAACTGAAATGAGTGTTAAATCATTTCAGAGTATAGGACAACATTTCATTATCTCAACGAAGGAAAAACCCTCAGTTAAATTATAGCAAGCTATCTAACAAACTGGGGGAAAAACAGGTCTTAAGGGAAGTAAGGACTCCATAAGAGCAATTTGATGTATTCCTACATTACAAAACTGCAGTATTAATTGCATTCAAGTCAGAAGGGGCTTTGCTTCAGAATAGTTCAGGAAGTCATCAAAGCAAACTAGAGGGAGAGGCAAGCAAGGTCCCAGAGGATGGTAGAAGAGCAAATATAACGGCAACTTAAAAACAAGAAGAGGAAGAGAAAGCAGTAATTCTAACATGAAAGACAAAAGGCCTGAACACAGCGTAACCAAATTGAACAAGGAAAAAATCAGATGAAAAACACCACTTGGAAAGGGTAACCGTGAAAATACTACTATGAAGGAAAAGTGATCAATTTTATTCAATGACTACTGTAGAAAAATTCTCAAAAATTTCCCAGCTTAACTTGCAGTAAAGGACACTCAGTATGAACATCAGGTGAAACAAATGAAGACTGAACATCAGAATATAGAGAAATCCATGCTCCTGGAACTTTTTTAAAAATAACTTAGACCAGCTCTTGGTAAGGATCATGTGAGCTCCAGAAGCAGATAAAGGGCAGGAGAGAGAAACTCCAAGGAGGGAAGGCACTCAAAGCCAGCATGCCAAGGTGACCACAGCAGGAGTGCCAAGCACTGTTAAGATTACTGAGGGAACAATACAAGAGCTATCAAATTTGGTTATGGCTTAGCAAGACTGGAATCAACAGGGAAAACAAATTAGGGTCAAGCTGGTCGTTTAGGAGAAGCCTGGGATGGAGAAAGGGAGGTGTGAAAGGACCAACAACCACAGGCTATTGGTACTTACCAGGTAACACTTCTGCGCTTGTCACCACAGCTCAAAGAGGGCAGACAGTGAGGCCTGTTGTTCTCAGTTCCTCACAAGAATCAACGCTCCTTTCTGCCCGCAGGAAAACTGGGGCTGGGAGGGAGGATTTGGTGCTCTCCCTGGCAAGCAAGGGAACAGCTGGGTACTGGGACAGAGCATCTGAGCATCACCACACTGGGCCTTGCTCATCCTCACCTTTCCCTACCACCTTGCCAAGTTCCCTGTCATCCCTGAACTTCCGTAGCACTTCTGCAATGCCAAAATAGCAGAATCCAAATCCTATGACTCCATTCATCCTCAACATGTAAAAATAATTTCCAGAATATTCTCAGGGACAAAGTGATCTATTTCATATCTGCCCTAGGGAGCATCACCAAGCAAAAGTGCTACGGAAAAATGTAATTTGGTTTTGTATTGACCACTCTGTAATAACTGCAGTGAAATGTTTGGATTATTGCCAACGTCCTTTTCCATACGCAACTAAATCCTTTGACACCTGGGATATAACTTCAGCAATCTTGAAGGAGATGGGAGAAATGGTAAAATCATAAAGTGCAAGAATCCAACATCTGAATGAAATTATAGCCATCAAATAAATATTCACCAGATGAATTTACCTTTTTGGTCATCATTCATTGTAAACACTGACAACAAGTTTTATGGACTCTGGATTCACCACAATTTCAGAAAATCATGAGAAGTGCAGATGATGAGCATTTACTTTCAATCTAGAATGTATTTTAGGTGTAAATTTGTTTCACTTACAATGTAGTTGTGAAAAAATAACCCTTTTCTCAAGTATCTAAAAAACTAAAATGCACAGCAGTGTCTGAAATGCCCTTAGTCCTGTAATTATTCATTAATTTCTTTAATATTACTTTGTGGGACTGAAATTTATCTATCTATTTAACTATACACTGACACTGAAGAGAGCAGTCGAAAATCCTCTGGTCATCTTCAAAACAGTAAGGGGGGGAATGCTCAATAATAAGCATTTTTAACAAAGCCTGAATGCTTTTGAAAAAAAATCCTGCTATATACTTTGCATCTTAATGGAAAGTCTTTGGACCCCTGACCTCATTCCAAACATCTGTGAATGCAAAATGCCCCAATATTCTCCACGGGAGTATCTCTAGAGCTCATGCCACTGTGAAAACATCCACTGAGAAGTTAAAAAAAAAAAAATCAGAGGAGCAGATGCTGGAAATTCTCTTTTCCAGTTGCAGTCACCACACAATCATTTTCTCAGAGACTTATGGCCATTGTTACATAAGCTCACTCCAGAAATGATACATAACACTTGCTAGACTACAGATGCAATAAAAAGGCCACACATCTGGTAACTCAGAGAATATATTCTATTTGGTAACAAATATTTTCCCTATTACAATTTATACTCCCTGTTTTTCATTGGTCACAGTTCTAACAAAACCTGCATTTCATCCTTTTCCTATAAAGAAACTGACATTAGTTAGCTTCAGCATGATAGCACCTTCTGTGTAAGCATGGGCATCATACCAAAAAATAAGGTAATACAGTTTCATGGCATTCAGTTTGAACAATGGAAGTGTTTTACAATCCAGACAGACAGCACCGGATTCTGCACAGCCTGCTGTGGTGGTGATCTATCCCTGCTGAAGAGCTATTGATACAGTCACTGAAATGTGCCGTGTAATTCTTAAGTCATCCCTCAAAAGCCTGATATCAAAACAATGTGGCAGTTCATGAAGTATTTTTCATTATAAAACCTCATAAAGATTTTCACTAATTAGATTTCTGCAATTCATTGAAATAAAATACAGTTATGGATGGCAGGAAAAAGCACAGTAGACTATTACCGTAGAATTATGAAAAACAAAAGTTGTATTGAAACATACTTGAGCCAATCCCTACAATTTGACAAAACAACTCAAAACACTGAAAAATTGTCTCTACTATGTAAAGACAGTTTTCAGGAAAGTGAGAAGAACCTCACTGTCACTAATTCAGACCCAAATGTCATTCCAGATCAGAACAGCATACCAGAACAGAACACAACACTTACAAGGAACCATGACTATTACTGGGATCAGGACTGGAGAGAGAAACATGGAAAAAAAGAATTGCTCACAAGTGCTTTTATCACTTATCTACAAATTCCTGCACTGCAGGCACAGCTTCTGGCAGAAAGAAACAGCTTCCTCTCAGGGATACCAAGAGATCACTGATTTCCAGGAAGGCAAAGATATCATCACATGACAAATATCAGGAAATGCAATTGCTATCAAGCCAGACCTAAGCACATTTCCCAGATGGAGAGTCTGGCCTGACTCAGAAGAAAACTGGGTACACAGCAGCTGCTCTATGAATCTCTTCCCTGAAACAAAAGCTGGGCATGCAGCTGCTGAGAAGAACCAGAAAGAAACCATCCAAAAAGAAACACCCATTGGGTCTTCTGGCAAAGTTAGGAAACCCAGGTAGCAAGGTGTTTTGCAGAGCTCTCAGCCCCTGCTCTGTGTGCAGCCAACATGAGCCATATTTCACTCATTACACCCCAAGTAATCACAGGCAACAGAACAAAGAACACAGAACTTTTACACAACTGAGCAACTGTCTGGCAGCTCCAACCTCTCACCACAAAGCTCAAATACAAGGTAAAGGTTTCTAAGTCTGATGCTTCATAAATATAGCAGATTTCATCCCAGATCCGCATCAGCATTGAAGCTGGAGCTACAGAGATCCTGGATCCAAAGTTGGCCAATTGCCAGAACTTGAGTGTCCCCTGCCCCAGCATTAACTCTTTCATTTTGCTTTTTTACTGGAAATGGTGAACAAACTTCCCCATTCACCCCAGCCATGTTTAATCCAGGCATGACTATTTTAAACCAACTCATATTTATCCATCCCAACCATTTCTTCTTTAATGAGAACTAGCTCTTAGACTACAGAACCAAAGGCTGCACAATGAGAGCTCCTACTGTTAAGTCAGTGATATCAACACCTTGGTGGTTAACAAAGCAATAAAAGCAACTTCACCTAGTGTTGATCTCTTTGCTTTGTGCAGAGATTTTAAATCATTTATTGCAACTCACCAAAATTTCTCTTTGTTCTTCAAGATTTTTTAAAAAGTTTGAAAACTCGTGAAGTGATGCATCTGTAATGCAAAACAAGAAAAAATAAGTTTAATCATGTTGCAGGATGGTATTGACAAAATATAGCCACTCATAGTCACTTCTTACCTACCTATGTATCTTTCATCATCAGTTTCTGCATCACCAATGAATTCAAATTTAAAGTCTCTCAGAGAGTGAGCAAATTTTCTCTGGGCTGCTGAAAGGTCTGCAAGGAAAAAAAGGCATTGGTTGAAGGGTAAGCAGGCATTTTAAGTAGGCCAGATCATCTCTCTATGACTAGAATAACCAACTTTGACAAGAAACTGTTAACACAAGTCTGCCTAAGGACATTACAGGACATCCACTGTTGCCTAACCCTCTTCTGATAAGGAATTTGTCACACAGATTTCTTTATGCAAGGCTATATAGTAGAAAGTACATGTGATCATGTGTATAGTATTACATCTATGCTTACAGTTCACTCCAAGTTAGGGCACAGGCCATGAAAACAGATCTGTAATTACAGAAGTTAAGGGCACAACACTCACTGTAGTTGTCTTGATCTGCTAACCTAAATTCATTTGTATATTCATCAGCACAAAAAAAAGGTCTTGGAATTTTCTAGATACTATACACAGACAGCTCCACTAGTGAAACCTTTATACATAAATATACATAAACCAAATATAAAAGAATTGTTGCACTTGAATTAGAAATATCATGGAGTTAAACTCTGCCAAAAGCTGTACAGCATTAAAATTAATTTTATATAATAACTGTTTTGTAATAACTATAAAACATTTCCAGCAACCCAAATTTTACCCATTAACATTTGACAATTTGAGGTCAGAGGCGGTACTCTTACATTCTTCAGGAAGTAATCAGACTCCATATATCATTGTGATAAACCCCCACTGAAATTCATAAAGCTGTAAATACACAGTGTACACACACTTTTCTGTTGTGCTAACATGTGCAGGTTGGGAATCCCACAAGTTCTGGAAGGACTGAATTGCTCAGTAGGAAAAAAAAATTATGCATGTCCTGTATGTACACCATGTACACCTCTACCCAGTAGTGAAGGTTTTACTCACATTTTTGTTGTCAGCCAAAGTTAAGGACAACTTAAAGTATTTAGTTAATCTATAATCTTTTTCTTATCACATGCAGTTCTGAAGGGTTAAGAAGAACTTTTAACAGGCCAGCTAAGCATTTTGCTCTTTAATATTAACAGGCACTAAAGGATTATCAGCTTGGGCTTTTATGTTCTAGTTTTAGGAGGGAGGTAATTTCTTTGGGGGTTTTTTTGTTTGTTTTTCATTTGTTTGTTTTTGTTTGTTGGTTTTTACCAACAACAAACAAAAAAACACCCAATTTAATTAGCAGTCCTGTATCCAACACATCATGTATTTTATCACGTCATAGTACAACTGCACATATTGAAAGTTCAGTTCAACCACTTAAAAGGTTAAATCAAACTCTACAAACAGCAAAACACAGTGTAAAATGAAGAGAAAAAAAGCTTTTTGTTGCTTTTCCTTTCTTTTCACCCATTTCTCATTTGTCCTCTCCTCACCCATTGTATAACAGAGCTGTTCCCTCCTAAACCTGTGCACGTACCCCCCAGCACATGATGTTAGCAGGATGCTACAAAGGGTTGAAATAACAAGGATAAGAGGGCTGAAGGAAGCAGTAATGTAACTCCCATGTGAAAGGAAACATGGGTGTTTTAATTCAAATGTCTTGTGGGCTGAACAGCTGTTCATAAAGCAGACAGCGAAAGAAACAAATTCTGTTGGCTGTGAAAGGCTTCAATAGGGAAAATAACAAGGTTCTTAACCATCTAATGTTACGTTTATTTGTGAGCCAGGTCACAGTACAAGGCTGAAGAGAGTTTATTTATGGGAGAATGGTTCCAACAACACAGCCTCTCCCAAACTCAATTAAGTTTTCTTGAATCTGATAATCCCCTCCCAAAGCTCTGTCATATGAGAGCCAGCCCCACACTAGAGGAAGGAATTGTTTATTATGTTTTCTCCTACTTTTAGAGGTGAAGCATTCGAATAACGTTGAGCAAGGTACATGCTAAGAGACTCCTGCAGCACCACACGCACACAAAACCTCCGTTTCCCTTCACGGGCTGAACAGGTACAATATTAGTGAGCTTATGAGCCTTTCTAGAGTGCTGACAAACTGCCGCTTCTCTTGTGACTGACACAAACAAAACCTATGGCCACACCCAGACTCTTTCAGTGCAAAGTCCAATATCTTCGGTCAGCTTGAGAATGAGCTGAATTAAAACAGCTTCTTGTTGGATCAGAAACCCACTTTTATGCATTTCTCATTACTGAATCTGCTCAGGGATCAGAAATTACTGACCCAAGGACTGACTATGTTGTTGGAAGCAGTAACCTTTTAACACATCAAAGCTGTATTTGCAGAGTTCCTCATTAAAACCATGAAGATATATTAAATTTTTGCAATATCTTTCCACAAAAAAATTCTGAATTGTTTAAAAACCATACAGTAAATTTTGGAAACCAACAGTGAGTGGGAGGGAGTTGGGGTATTGGGTCACAGAATAACGACCAGATGGGTCAAGAAAAGCTGCAGATACCTGACTGTTGAATCATCACCTGGAAGAAAACAGAAAACATTTTCTGGATTTTAAGAACTTGGCACTTTGAACAAAGGTAAGAAGTCACTGGAGCAAAACCAAATCGAGTATCAAGTCGCAATAGAGGAAAACTTTCTCAGAAGGTCAGAGCAAGAATATTGATTTATTTTTTGTTGAGGCACAGGAAAAATTACAAGGATGGTGGCTGGAAACAACAACAAAAAGATAACATAGCCTTCTGGCGGATTTTCTTGCCACCTGACAAATCACAGCCAGAGGGAGATACCTGAGACCACCTGCAGTGAAACCTTCCACTGTGGGACAAACAACATGAAACTGTTCTGACAAATTCCAAATGTCCTACAGTACATACACAGAAATTCACCCAACCATAAGCATTTATAAAAACGAACTAGATTCTGATATCATCGTAAGTACTATAGTCTCTGACTATTGTGCCACAATTGAAATGCTGAGCATTGTTGCTTAAATTAGAAATTTCATAAATGTAACTTGGCTTTCTTCCACGATGTGTCAGACGACCTTTACTAGAGAAAAATTATTTGTCTGGCACTGACAGATACATCCCAGCATTGTTCCACACCAGCATGGGAGCCTGCAAGACCAGTGTGTGTTATATAGCAGACTGCAAACCCGAATGGATTCCAGCTACAAACGCTGGAATAAGACAGCACTTGAGTACAATTATGTATCAAACAGCATGACCAGTTATGCTGGTTATGTGAATAATGCTGTGGTCTACTGAAGAGTAACCATTTTATTCCCTTTAATCCCACATTTTACAAAGTAACACCAAACTGAAAGATAAAAGAAGCAGAAATCGGGTTGTTGCTTGTTACAAGCTGCTGTTATCATGGAAAGGGAGGAACAGGGCATTCAAGATCAAAGAGTGCTTTATCAACCGAACACTAACATTGCTGAATACAATGGAATCCTGGCAAACCCATAAGACAGCGTAATTTCAAAGATTCACCTTCTAAAACATTCAAAGAAACTAAGCATCTGCTAAATGTTTTGACCAAAAGGCTGAAGACAGATTTCCAAGGAGACAAAGGGAGAGATCCAAGGGCACCAGGGCTTTTAATTTCTTTGGCATTTTTTTTCTTTGGCATTGTTCATATCAGTACGCTGTACTTCTTTCATGTTTGAATGCAACTATTTAAAAATACGGCAAAAGAGGCAGGAGCAGCTGCCTGCTTCCTCACTTTGCTCTGAAACATCTTAGTAAAAAGTGTCCCTGTGAGTTTGTCCAGTGCCAATGCGCTGCCAGTACCCCACACAAAAGCCTCGATATTTTTTCCATTTGGATTGGAAAGAAAATACTTTTGTTCCTTATCTGAGTCGAGCTGAGCCAACAGGACACCATTAGTTGCTGGGTGGTGGCCAAACCTCACTTAACAGCACCAGAATCCAATGATCCCCCTTAAGATTAGTACTAATCTCAGTGCTAGCCACACAAACCAGAAGTCTTGCTCAAAGCCAGACAATATTGCTTTCTAAGGCTATTCTGGATCTCTTTTGGAAGGCAGAAGAATTACACCTGTTTGTACGAGTGTTAATATTTTTCTACAACAATATATACATTTCTGGATCAAGCTTTTAAGAAGGACTGGAATTGCATCGCCATTCCTCATTCCTAACTTCAAGGTTCACTGACTCTTAACAGATACGCTCCAGGAATGACACATTTCCAGCAGCTTTATTTAACACAGATTAAAACTGCTCTGGCTTCGTTGAACAACATCCTCCCCAAAAAGCCAAAAGGACTACTTTAAAAGCTAAAAGCTACTTTAAGGACTAATATTAGACTTCTCAAGGTATTTTCTTTGCAGTGGGCCAAGATCAGGCAAGCCACACACCATGGTGAAACAGGCAAGAACAAGCTGAGCCAGAATTGGCCTCTTGTCTCTTCTTCCCAAGCATCAATCTCCTACAAGAGCCAACAAAGCAGCTTCAGAGGAACAGGGCACTTAAAATAGTTTGTCCAAGAGCTGCAGTGTGGACTTGTGTAACATTTTTTACAAAAAATGCACCATCTCAACACTTTAAGAGCAACTCTGTGTTCCTGTTCTGTGTCCCCTTTCGCAAGGTGAACAGTGAATCTAATATAATCCACGACACTGAGAACATGAACAGGATTTAGTCACTACCTTAGCAGGGTGGATAAACAGGATTAATTTAGTAACTTGGCAGATGCAAGACATGTGGCAGAATTCCTAAGAGCAGTAACACATTCCAACTCCCTAAAACCAAATAAACTTTTTACTCCTCATTTTTATCTGATAAATATATTGAAAGAGCCATCAAAACAAGAACATGTACAATGAAGCTGAAACAGAAAGCTACTCATTCTCATCCAAAACTGAATGGAAATCAAGTTCAAAGTCTAAGAAGTTTCTGGAGTCCCATTTTAAACATGTCACATCACCCATGGCAGCTCACAAGTTTCTGAAAGCTTACCAATTTTAGCTATGAGGATTAAAAAGCAACGTGTTACTGACTTGTCAAGTGGCTCAACTTCCCTTCCCCCTGCCTCCCCTGCATAATACAGTGCATTTGGTCTATCCCACACCTTTAAAACAAATAAGGAAAACCTCAACCTTTCACCATTTCAGTTTAATCCAACTAACATGCTGCTCCTGCTGGCCCAAAGTCTCCTCTCCAGCTATCAACAGCTTCACACCCTCCTCATTCATATGCTCAGGTCTGAGGCAACTCCACATTAAGTGTACCAAAGCTACAAATCATTTTATTATTTTGGAAAAGCCCTCAGAAAATTTTCCAGGCACAGAAGAGTTTAAATTTTCAAAATACAACAAAAAAGAGGGATGGCAGCAGCAATGTTTTAGGAAAAGTCTTTTAAATTTTAACATGGAAAGGGTTTTTGCAAATTGAAAAAAAAAAAAAAAAAAACACATGCAATCAAACACTTTGCATTAAACAGAAAAAAGGAAATTGCAGAGTAAAATGAAAAACAAATGAGGTAATTTTTATGTACAAAACACTAGATCAATAAGAATTTTAGCAATCTTAATCACTTATGGAATTTTTCTTCTTAACTTGACATAGATAAGAACCCATGCCATTCTTCTACTATGCTCAAGTCCAGATTTTGTCATGACTCTCTCAACTAATGACAACCCAGAACAAAAACGTATTTTTAGTGTTCAATCTAATAAAAAGAGAACACCAAATATTGAGGCAATGAATACCATTCTTCCAAACAGTGCCTCTGTTAGGAATCTACTGCCCCCAAATGTTTCTTCCACAGTGCTGGACATTCCCTATTACCAGTTTTACTGCTTGCTGGGGTCATTAATTATGGTGTAATTTTGGGACAAGTAAAACCAGGCTATTTAGTCTGAACAAGTCACATTGAGTAGCACAAAAAACACATTTTAACCTCCCCACTTCTTAAAAGAGAGAATCCAATTCTTGCAAGAATTCTACTTCATAGGTTATATCTGCAATATTTTATAATTTTCCTTCTTTCAAATGCATGATCCCATGGTGTAAATGCCACTATTCCCCATACCAATCAGAACAGGCATATTAAGAAATCGTTCAGATATCAGCAGAGTAGACTCACTGTTTTTCATAAATATGCAAAATTGTTTAGATGCCACAACCTCCAACCACTGTTTTCTCCATAGAAAGTATGCAGCACAATAACATAAAATATGTATCAATTAATCTACCTTCTCTAGTTCCGCAACTTTTATCAGCAAAAACAGACTTGACTCATTTCTCATCTTTCTACCCTTGCAACTACAAGGGTACAAACTCCATAACTCTCCACAACAAGAAACATGTAATTAACATGTTAATTATCATATATGAAATAAAGTAGCATCTTCTGAGAGTATAGGAAAAGTGCCAAGTCCTGTTGGTATTGTCCCTGGCTGCACCACACCTTCTTGGGCTCTGGTTATTTGCCTTTTTAGTTGGATCTTTGAAATCTGCCAGCAGCCCTCCTCCACCCTGCCAAGGGCATTTTCCTCTTTGCATCACAGGCATTAGGCAAAAAAAAGCACATTTAGTATCTCAGCAGCGATTAAGGTTTTTTCTAAGGCATCTCCACCAGCTCTTATGAAAAAGTGCCCCCACCCCTTGGCCAGCTCAGATGGTGACTACATCTTTCAGTTCTGCTTTTTAGGAACACAGCATAAATTACATTATGAAACCAAAAGAGAAGCTCCACTCCTGGTCATACAACCCTGCAGATAAATTCACTGCTTCAGTGGTGAAGAAATATTCCTGCAACGACCCTGACATAAGACCTGTTTCCAAAAGTCTTTGCTGAAGGGTCTTGCAACTCTGATGGAAGTCCCTGTGAAGCACTACAAAGATAATCTGTCTTCAAAGGAATCAGAACCATCTTCCTGATCCCTACAAACTCTTTGCCTCTCACAATGAAACAGAAAGAAATAAATAATAAATTGGAAAGCAAAGAATAAGGAAAAACAAATTTGCAATGCAGAAAACTATGAGGGCATTCCACCAAATTCACATGGTTCCCAAAGATAAAAACCAGCAGTTCAGGATTTGCTGCAAAGGTTTCTCTTTGCCATAATGCACCAAATGGCAGCAAGGGGAACACCACTGTTCTATACTCTGTTTCCCAAAAGAAATCTCTTCATCAATCCAGAAGCAAGGCTGGAACACACAATACCAAGTGCTTACACAATCAGACCTTTCCCTGATAAAATTTCCTACAATATCTGCAACTCTTCAAGTAGCACACACCTGGGAATTGCCTTCCAAAAGTGACTGCATTAGAAAACATGAGATGAAAAAATTCCTTTTCAGGAATTTTACTATTATTAATGTGAAAATGCATTAATTCAGAAGGTGAGATTACACCACTAGTAGCAAATTTTGAAATGGAAATTTAAAGCTGATAGCATTTATAAGACAACTCTGATCACTAAATAGATCATAGATTTCCAGATGTTTTATTCTTCAATTAAAATGCTTGTCAAACACCACAGATTTGAGGGCTTTCATGTATTACTGCTGTTCAGTAGCAAGTAAATCAGAAGACTATACTACTTAAGGATGAAAAATTGTGCTAGTTAACTGAAAACATTCTCAACTGGGAAACTCTGAGAAAGAAATAAAGTACTTAGAGAAAAAAAAAACAAAACTGTTTATTCTACAGATACTTATCCAACATCAGTATTCCGAATGTTTAAATTCTGGAGCATTGCTTTCATTCCCAGACTGAGTTCCCAGACAACTACAATGTTTATATTAAAAAGAATATATAGTGTTGAAACACTGTTTTGATTGCAAAAGAAAAATAACAATTCACTGTTGGTCAGAAGCTAATTTTTGCCATGATAGTCTGCAATTTATAAGTGAGGTTTGTGGTCTGGGGACAGCCGCACATAATCAAATCTACACTGTGAAAACAGGAATGAAACATTAACTCCACACAGCTCATCTTAAGTGAAATAATCACTGAATTCAAGGCACTTTTCTAAACCCAAATAACTGACAGGACACATTTACTTTCTTCAGTCAGCAAAATTGGCTCATGGCAGTCAGGTCAAGTTGTGACATCAACCCAGCAGAGGTCCCGACCCACCACCAAAGCACAGAGATTCCCCCTTCCAAGAAACAGGACTGACTTCATTACTTGAAGTCTCTTGTCGCAGAAAGCACACACGTGATTGAAATTTCATCTGGTTGGGAAAGCTGGAGGGGAAGCCCAGCTCAGCCTGGGATGAGAGGGTCACAACCAACACACCAGCCTGGAGGTTTTTCACATGCCACATCTGCTGCCACATGGCAGAACATCATCCCAGAGAGTTCACATCCAAGAAATACTTCCAGCAAGACCTTTTTTATTCAGAAATATTAATATTAAACATTAAATAGCTTTGCAGGAAAAAAATATCATTCACAATGTTTTCTCCCTCTAAAATAGCAGATATGTCAAAACTTTGTCACTTGTATGGAATTACTACCTAAATATTTGCATATGTAGAGAAAACCCAGAGGGAGATCAAACTTGCATGATACTGTGAGTTCTCCACAAGAAAACATGTCCAAACATGCATCCAGAGCACAAGTGCACATCTATAATTAGAATGTTATATGAAATGGCTACCAAATACTTCATCATCAGTAAGCCCATACAAGGCTCAGAAAATAAAGTTATATTTTCACCAATTCCTCTGCTCATGAGGCATGAACATTAAGCAAAATTCTTCCAGTAGGCAAGGACTTGAGACAGCACAGCTTTATTTTCCCAAGTACCACAGGATTCAAGCGGGAGAGGAGGGAGGAAAACACAATGAGAAATCAGATAAATTAACAGCTGAGATCTATAATTCAACACATAATGACCAAGTGTCCAATCCTTGGGCTATTTATTTATTCATTAAAAGGTGAATCTTCAGCATCAAGAAGGACAGAATAACCACAATAGGCCCTCAAAGGTGGAAGAGTTCAAGAATAACTTTGCTACAGGTCAACAAAGAAGTGAAATGAATCCAAGTTTTGACAGAGAAAACAGCTGGTAGCAACTGTGGTGCAGAGGACAGCCTGTACTTCTGTCATATATGGTTTCCAGAAAAAGCAGCAGACAGCATAGCAATGGGGAACTTAAATAGATACCCAAATGAAAAAAAGTTTTATTTCATACCTTTCCAAAACCGTCAAATAGGGATTTAAAGTGCAAAGTGACACAACAGTTGTCTGTCAAAAAAAACTTTTCTGACAGCTCTCATACGAGCTGTTTCTGACTAAAACATATTAAAAATGAAGCTTCTAATTAGGTCAGACCAAAGTCTTACACGAACACCACAGAATATTTCAACATCATTATTCTGAATACAAGATTCCTTTTGCAGAAAGCATCAAAATACACAAAACTTACTTTAAAAGGTGAGTGTTATACTCCCCTTTCCCTGCTCTCACTGTTGCTTTTTTAAAAAAGTTATTGCTAGAGAAAGCCAAGATGTTCCAGCATCATTTCACCTGCCAGCTTCTCCAGTTATTGCAAAATATTTATCTGGGCAAAGGAATAAAATGATTGCCTCTGCCACCAATAACTGCTAAGAGAGCTTAGCAGGAAATACTGATTTAAATAGTCAAGCATGTAGTGTGGTACATGCCAAAGGAGAAACTTCACTCATCTTTGGTCTGGACAGTTGTGCAAGAGTTGGCCTCTGTGTGCAAATAAAACCTGTAATCCCTCTGACAGTTTCAGATTAGAAATTTTACAAGAGGCCAATGAATCAAATGTAGGCTAATAATGTGTATTTCAAAAGCGACACACAGTAAAACTCACTGACTCTGACTGGGAAAAGACTTTTGACCTTAAAGCTTCTGGCACACAAGCACATGAAAGCCTCACTGCTTTGGATTTTCAGTACATTTCTCCAAAAAGAGTTTTCAACCCTAGATATCAGTGGCACTTGGGTCCTGAATCAAAGATCACAAAATGATCAAAATAATTGAGCAAAAGTAATTAAGGATATGCAAGAGCAACCACCATATCCTCATCAGAAGTGCAAGGCATGAAAGAAACTTCTTGCAGTCCTACACAATAGGAAACAAAAAAATATTTTAGTCTTCTAATGCAAGTCCGTATTTCACCCTGATTTCAAACAAAAAGAACACTTACAATATACAACAAAGTGAGAATCTTTTTTTATATTATTTATATCCTTCATGCTTTGACACAAGAATTAGCTTAAATATACTATTATGGTTTGGGGAAAAGTCGAGCTAGTTTTGTTTCTAAATAAGCATAACATGTAAAATTTCTTAGTGAAAGCACAAGCATAAGTATCTTTTTGATTTTTCCTTTACTTAACTGTTTCAGCTGCATTACTACGTATTGTGCATTTTGCCATACAATGTTCTCATGAGAGCAGATAAAGCAGTTTCTTGCCTAAGATAAGCAGTACCATGAAAGAATTCACAACCTCCTGTGTGTACCTCCTGCAGTGGAAGTGACTATTCTCCCCACTCTGATGATATGAGGAAGACTTCCTACAATAGAGTAGCAATACAGAAGTTCAGGACTGTCGCCCTGATTTTCAGCCTTCTCTTGTGTCCCACAGTTTTCATAGTTCAGGTTGTTTCTCACACACGGGTGTTTTAAGTAGAAGCAATGTTTTCCTTAAATCAAAGTAGTTTACATTCTTTGTATTAGAGATATGGACAGCTGATGGACAGTTGTCTTGACCAATGGGATGGGTAGAAGTATCAACCTTCTCCCCCAATCCCTGGCCTTTGTAGATATACTATATAAAGTAGAGTCAGATCTTTTAATAAACAGTTCATGCCTTCTCACCAAATTGAGTTTGTGTGTGTGTGTGTGTCTCTGTGTGTCGAACAACAACACAGGACTTGGTTCGGTCATGTTTGAGTTTCATGGGTGGAAGCTGAGGCAAAAGGAGTAAGCCAGCGTTTCCAAATAAAAAGATGTATTCTAAAGTGTTTCCATTGCCATTTCTGGAGTTGAGGCATTACTAATCTTGGGATGATTTGTTTTTATAAAACAGAAAGAATGGGTTTTTCCTTTGTCTCTCTTCCCTGGATCTTGTAAACAACAGCTCATATTCAAATACTGTCCCTGCTTATCATCAGCCTAAGGATCCGCAACCTTGCCCTCGTAGCCCAGACACGCTGAACACACTTGAAGCTTTAACAGCACACCAGAACAAGTGAGAAGCAGACAAAACCAGAGCAGAGACTAAAGCAACCCATGGCTGCCACAGATGTTGTCAACTTAATCTAAATGTGAATTCCCTTCTCTAGAACATGACAAAATGAAGAAAAAACCCCATTTTGCCAGGCTAACAGCTGAAATGAGAAACTGCTTGGACTGTGATAATCAATGTTATAGAATCATAGAATCATTTCGGTTGGAAAATCCCCTTGAAGATTCAGTCCAACCAAAACCTAACACTTCCAAGTCCATCACTCAACATGTTCCTGAAGGCCAAATCAACACATCTTTCCTCCAGGGATGGTGATTCTACCACTTCCCTGGGCAGCCTGTTGCAACGCTTGACAACCCTTTCAGTGAAGAATTTTTTTTCCTGATATCCAACCTAGCCTTCCCCTGGTTCAACCTGAGGCAGTTTCCTCTTGCCGTGTTGTTTGTTCCTTGGGAGAAGAGACCAAACCCTACCTGGCTGCAACCTCCTTCCAGGGAGTTATGAAAAGGGATAAGGTCTCCCCTGAGCCTCCTTTTCTCCAGGCTAAAAATCCCCAGCTCCTCCTTATAGGATTTATGCTCCAGACCTCTCTCTTTGTTGCCCTTCTCTGGACATGCTCCAGCTCCTCAATGCCCTTCTTTTCAGGAGGGGCCCCAAAGTGAACACAGGATTTGGGGTGCAGCCTCAGCAGTGCCGAGTTCAGGGGGACAATCACTGCCCTGGGCCTGCTGGCCACACTATTGCTGATCCAGGCCAGGATGCCATTGGCCTTCTTGGCCACCTGGACACACTGTTAAATGTCCTATACTCACAGGAAAACCCCAAATTTCAAAGTTGGGGAATGATAAATAGGTGCAATTATATATACAAATACGGGATTACAAATGACACAACAATCGGAAGGAAAAGCTTCAGCTTTCAGCAGTGCCTCTGTACAATCCAGGGAAGGGACATATTCACCTACACTGAACTGTTCCATGAGGACAGACCCCACTGCATTCTGCACTCCAGCTGGACTGGCTTTCTAGCTCAGCCTCAGCACTCACCGGTACAAACAGTACTGTCTGCTCACAGAACTTGAAAAGCACATGCCTTTTATACCTGACTATTCATAGATCAAGCTTGGAAGCAAGCAGAAAACAATTGAGATGATGGAAGAAATTAAAGTACTTAATTAATAACAAACATAAAACAAAAATTTGAACAAGGCATCACATGCGAATTATCATGACAACTGCAGGGTATAATTGCTTGACTAGATCCAGATTTTATCAGACTGATAGGGAAGACTAAGTAATTGTTCTCTCTTTGTCCCACCCTCTGCCACAATACACGTTATCATAAAAAAAAAAAAAGGAAAATACTAGCAGTTAAAATAATCATTCAACTGCCATGTGGTTAAGTTTATACAATTAGAGTACGAATCAACAAGAAAGCAATTTGCTTGGCTGACTTTTCATTGAAAAGGGCTCTTTTGTAAACTATCTTAAAAATTATAACCAGATTTAAACAGGTTTCTGCAGATCACACTGAAGAGATGGGGCTTAAATACTGGCTGATCTCTGGTTTGGAGCAAAAGAAGGATCCAGTCTCAAGCCTGTGTCTTTTGAAACAGAAGATGGCAAGACTCCTACATGGAAACTCCTGATCTCTGAGGAAAAAAAAATCATAGGCTGTTAAGGAAAAATATGCACTTAAGTTTAGTTTTTAAAAATCTTTCTTCAGGACATCACAGGCCCTTAGAAAAATAAACATTTTTTTTTATTTGAAATACACTAGGAATTACTCTGGACCCTTTCTCCTTTTTTTTTTTAAGCACTCTAACAGGTGACAGGAATGGTCAGAGAGGAAAAGAAGGATATTTATTCATATATTCCTGAAAACATGTATAAGTACTTTAGGAAGGCTGGGCAATATTGCACAGAGTTACTTCTTAAAATTGAAAAGAACCTGATCTTGATTATTGTTAAGGGGGGAAAGGGAGGATTTTATTTATTTTTTTTAGTTCCCTCTCTTCTCTCTGACCTTTTCCTTTAAGAAAACAAAGCCATGTCCTCCCTAATACAATACCTCTTGCTTTCTTAAAAGTTTTCCATTACATTTATTCCAGCTGCAAAACAGAAATCTTTAACAAATACGTATCAAAACATACAAACTAACTATAAGAGTTACTCAAGCAGTGAAGAGCACCCTGAAAGTAACCTAAGTAATAAAATTGAACCCCGCATTTCAACAGGCATGGGAGTGGCAGAGTCGTTAGACAATGTAACATACATATTTCCCAAAATTACACCTTTCCATCTGGCTCCTTCAGTAGTCTGTTTCTTCCCACAGTCAAGGGGAAAAGAAAAACCTACAACTCGGGCTAACATGAAAGAGACACATAAATAAATTCCAAGTCGTAAGCTGAAAGCAAGAGAGGGAAAGACAGAATGACCACCAGTGCGGTAATTACTCAGCTAAGGCAGTCACAGGACAGTATAGGTTTAACCTACAATTTAGTATTTACCCCCCACCCCCCAAGCACCTAAAATAGTATTAAAAGAGACGTACTGTCAAAAGCATCTTGTTTCAGAGAACTGAAATAATTGCATTCTCCTCCTTTCCTCAGAAAGATTAAAATCCAAGAGAAAGCGTTACAAGAACTACTTGAACAAGCTCGGCAGCTAGGGAAACAGCAACAGTAACACCAGACATAAAAGTGTCCCCTCAGGTTTTGGTCTCTGGTCTCACCACAACCATGCTCAGTCTTGCTTAGGCATAGGGATTTAATCCCCACCCCCGCCTTTCCAAGCGCCACTGTAATCTAAAGACCTTTGTTTTAAATACACGCATGAGAGACACACGCTGATGTACAGCAACACAGTTATTCTGGTTGGACATTCAGCCATGCTTACTACATCAAAAACAAAGCCCAAAGGAACAACAAACCCTAGGACAGCAAGCATTTCACAGCTGGGCTCCTTAATGCAAGATAACCACCTATTATCATACTTGAAAAGTCTGTCCTTTCCCCTGAAGAACCACCATGAATGACCGCAGTATCCTTGGAGCCGGTTACAACTCATGGCGGGCTTTTCAACTGGCAAACCCTGTTCCTGAAATTCTGCTACCACTTCTCACAGGTAGTTTCACATAGATAACTAGAAGAATCCATGCAGAAGATCTTTTTAGCTTTGGAAACAGTTTATTTTGTGTATCCGGGGCACTGCCTTTATGAGAAAACTTCCAAGCACCTGGAATAACAGCTATACATTGTTGTTCCAGTGACAGATCCTCTGACATGTCAAATTCAGTCCTGCAACAACAGCATGCTCAAGAGCTACTCAACACACAAGTATTTAAAAAGCAAACGTAATTAGAGGAGTTCTGTGAAGCAATTATCACATGGCAAGCTTCTGAAAGACCACCAGTAGTTTTCTGATTAAAGAGAAGAGCCTGTCACAAGACAAATCAAGTATACTTTCATTCGCTCAAACCTTATTTTAGGTAATTCATAGCTCATTTGCCACACAGACCAGAAGGAAGGAGTCAGGAATCCCAGCCTTGTATCTCACTTGTGCTGCATTGCTGCTCTGTAATTGTAAGACTACACTGTCAGTGAAATATCCACAAAACAAACCCCAAACCACAATGTCAGTAAAACCTCTCTACACCAAAGGAACTGGCCTCATTCAATCTAACACATATGAAAATAAGGCAACAAAACAGTGGAAACCCTGAAGTGTTCAATGAATGCATTTGCCAATGACAGCTGGAAAAACATTTGCTGATCTCTGTAGGACACGGGATTCTGACTGAGTCATAGTGATGTAAATCAGAACCGAAATTTCTAACAATTCTGGTCCATGGCAGACTGCACAGACAAAAGTGGTCCATCCATATGTGGTCCTCAGAACTACAGTGAACAACCTAGTGTATTGTACTGGCACCAGCAACTCTCCTACACTCTCATACAAACACAACATATTTATGTTGGGATAAGTGAAATAATGATTGAAGACAAAGTGTCAGTTCAATTCTTCAGGTTTTTTCTTCTGGTCCTCATAAGAAAAAGCTCTTTAGGATTGTTGCAAAACTCCACAAGATGCATGAAAGATCCCTCAGCCAACTAAGGCATATGCCTTAAAATTCTTCCTTAATCTCATTTTCTAGTCCCAGTTAGCACCAGAAGATAATTTCTACACTGAAAGTTGCTCAGTGCATTTTTTTTTCATTTACTATTTCTTCTCATGTCCAGGTTTACATTAAAATTATTGCTGAAGCAGGTAAAGAGGAAACCCATTTTAACACATTAGTTGTGGCATTTCAAACTTCATTGGTTTCTTAGGCATTAGGCTCTATATTGATGAGTCAAAATTAGGCCATAATTTTCTACTTTGCCCATTTAAACCAGATGTCTGCCATGCTTTACAGGAAGATGCAAACATACACGCTACAAACTCAGTGCAAAGCAGCTGCCCAAGGTCTAGGCTGTTTCAGTGTGTTCCATTGCTGTTCTGAGTATGTGCTGCACAAAACAGTACCAAGACCACAGACCACAGCAATCAATTAGCCCCTTCCAGACTCTGGAGAGGGAGGAGAGAAGGGAGGGAGAAGCAGATAAAGCAGTTCAGTGGTGCTCAGCAGAACAGTCAGACCGCACATATAGCCACAGTAGGTTTGTACTTCCTCCTTCTGACACCATGATTTAGGACTATCTGCATGTTAAAAACATTACAGTAGCATGGCATTATTGTTTCTCCCTGTCCTGAACAGATGAAGGCCGCGCTGGCACAAAAATCTCAGACAGGATCAGTCAGAAGCTACGTAACAAAGAACATTAAGCCTTTAAAGATGATTAACTTCAACAAGTAAGGCAGCTGTACTTTGGAATTGGCACTTTCAGTCACAATTCACCCGGCTGCCAAAGCTTTAGACTCTCTAACTGCAGTCCCCTGAACCTCTGGTAACCTGCAAAACCTGTTAAATGTGGTTCAGTTGCAACTCCTCTGCCTTTCTACGCCAAAGACCAAAGTCCATGAGAAATTTTGAGGGGTGACACCAGCCAAAACAAATGTGGGGAGGTTTTTTGAGTGGTTGCTTATGGTACAAACTCAACAAGGGAAAAAAAAAAAAAACAAAAAAAACACCCAGCACGTGCAGACCTGTAAAAGCCACTTCATCTTATGACACAGGTATTTTGCAATGCTAACTGAAGAGCAGGAATGCCCAACTAAGAGAAATGCAACAGACTCACTGACTTTTATTTACCTTTCTTCTTATTTTTGTTGACTGAGAGACAGATGAGAAAATCCAGAAAATCCACATGACTCCTGGAGAACAGATACCAAGGATCTTTGCTGGTCAGTGGTAAAACTTCCCATACCAGCATTACAACTCCAACTCTTCAGATGTAATAGATCTATTGAGAAAAAGGACTGCAAATCATTGTATCGGTTGGGGTTTTTTTTAACAAATTCTTTCTACTAATGTCAGCATACTTGCAGCTATAGCAGAAATAATTAATTGGATGCATAGCTAAGAAACAGATATTTTGTTTACATTTTGCTCACATGGCCACAAGCCTTTTCTAGTTATCAACAAAAGGAGTCAGTATAAAAGCCTTCAACTGAACAGAAAACTACTCCTGTCTTTCTGGACTACCTGAAGAAATTTCAAATTTAATACCAGAGGAATAGGGAAGAACAAAGAAAAGTGAAGGCAGGACACAAGCACAGGTTGAGAGTGTAGTGGCCTGACTTCACATGTAGGTGGCTAATTTTAATGACATATAAAAATGTACTGATGGATACATGGTGTATTCTATTCATAATATAGACACACTCAAATCAGACCTTTAGGGTCAAGTTGAAATAATCAATTAGTAAACTCACATTTTCCAATTCTGTAATCTTTGTTTCATTATGCACTCTAGAGTATTGTAAGAAGTTACACTTTAGTCACTATCACAAATTTCATAGAATGATTTGGGTTGGATGGGACCTTTAAGATCATCTAGTTCAAAACCCCTTCCACAGACAGGAACATCTTGCGCTAGACCAGGTTGCTCAGAGGTTCCATCCAGTCTGGCACTGAACATTTACAGTGATGGGACATCCAAAACTTCTCTGGGCAACATGTTCCAGTGCCTCACTACTCTCATAGTAAAGAATTCTTTGCTAAAATATAATCTAAACCTACTGTCTCTCCATTTGAAGCCATTCCCCCCTCTCCTGTCGCTACATGCCCTTGTAAATACTTTCTCTCCATCTTTCTCATAGGCTCCCTTCAGGTACTGGAAGGCTGCAATTAGATCACCCTGAAGCCTTTACTCTTCCAGGTTGAATAATCCCAGTTCTCTCATCCTTTCCTCATAGGAGAGATGGTCCAACCCTTTGATCATCTTGGTATCCCCCTCCTCTTGACTTGTTCCAACAGGTTCATGACCTTCCTGTGCTGGGACCCCAGAGCTGGATGCAGCACAGCAGATCAGACACACCAGAGCAGAGGGGCAGAATCCCCTCCCTCCCCTGCTGCCCACGGTGCTTTGGATGCAGCCCAGGCTACTCCAATAATAAGCACGCAGCCCAACACAGTGCCTGTGACCTAAAGAAATGAAACTTTATTTTTCCCCTCTTACTTTCATGCCACTGGAAGACACCACCTAGCCGTGATACAAACATGAGAATCACCTACACAAGGCATCCAGAAATTTACTGCACAGTGTTGCACTGAACAGCATCTTGAACTACACATGCACCACAAAACATCAAAGACCACGAAGCTCCTCCCCACCTTCCTCCACCAGTTCATTCAGCTGAAAGCAGCCCAGGAGCTCTGAAGAGCAGAACACAGAAGTCCAGGCAGATCCCCGGCTTCCACATCATGAAGTAACAGGAAGTACATTTCCTCTCCCACAGCCAGTTTCCACTGCAGAAACAAACCTGTAGTTTCACTAACTGCTGTCGTGTTGATCCTGGAGCATTTATCACATCCAAAAGCCAGAACAAAGTTCAAACCAGGATGATAACCCCTACACATGTGACTGCTGGGTGTTTGAGCTGGAAAAAGGCCAACACACAGACAACACTCTGCCTGGTTCACCAAGTATTTCCAGAAGCAGATCAGGGAAAACATAATAGTGCATTTAGTGCAAACAAAAGAAAAGCAGTTGGAAACAGAATTCACTTCCCAAGGAGCAGAAATATATGCAGAAGAGCAGAGAGCATCTAAAGCCAATATTTTCTAAGGCATCTCAAAGTCTTCGTATCCATCACTTCCAACCATGCAAGTAATGTTAGATGATGATGGGGGAAAGAGATTTTTAAAAGCCCGAAAGAACAAAATTCTCTTTTTTTTGAAACTGAGACACTATTTTGGGACATAAGGCACACAGACATAGTATCAAGTAGGATTTATTTTCCAAGAAAGACTATGTATTAGAAGCAGTGAGCTGGTAATTTAACCAAATTGCATGTTTAACAGACATCACTGAAATCCCTGATAACCCTGATCAGTGGCAGCTCTACCTTTTTTTCTGCTACCTCACCATGTGCAAATGTAACTCTATCACTAAATGTGGGACCAAGATGCAAACACTCATCGCTGGGCTTGTGCAAATCCTGCAACCATGGGAAAAGGACCACAAAGGACACACAGCACACATGGAGGACACACATCACACTCATCCTTTTAAGAACCACAAGGGCAAACTGATGGCCACTATTGCAAGGAAAACTGGATTCAAACATGAAGCAAGTCTGATCCACTGCTGGCTGAAGCCAAATCATGAACCCGCAGCAAGACACAAGTGTGACTGACAATACCATTTATAGCAGCTCGGTAGCTGGCAAATGCCACAGACATCCATGTTCTCTGCACACATCAGCCTGGCCACAGCACTGGAAATACACCCTCTTTCCAAATCAGATTGGCACCTTCATGTTTGCAAATTCCCAGCCACAAACTATCTGCCTAGCTTCATACACCTGCCACTGTTCCAGCATCCCAAATTCAAAACAGCTTTGGTTAGGCAGGAATTCTGAAGAAGCAGTGGGCAATTTCACACTAGTGAAATGACCCGAGAAAACAAACAAACATAGTGCAGGTCTGACAGCACTTGAGTGTCTTGGCATAAAGTGTTTAAAAGTAGAAATAAATATATTGAATTAGGAAACTGGCTTCATGCACAAAACAACAGAACTGTGCTCAAGAGATTTTGTTTCATGTTCCAGCCCATGAATAGACTTTGATAAAGTCACTGACTCATGCTGTGCCCCAGCTATTACACAGGAAGGTACCTCAGCCTCTTATCAGCAGGATAAAATCTATTAGTGAACAATACACTCGGCTATTCAGGTCACCACATCTTCCTCTCACCACTTCTGCTACAGGTGCACTGGTCATGAAACAGGGTACAGCTATCTCACTGGAATACCTATAAGCCTTAAATGCTTGGGCTTTAAAACAGTGGGCAGAACTTACACTGTTTATATGTTAAAGGCAGCATTAGTTATTCTTCAGGAAAAAAATATGCGCAAACCCACAATTAAAACCTTGGAAAAGACATCTGAATAAGGAAAAAACAGCAATTTTGGAACTGAGGAATCTATCTTTTCAGGCAAATCAATTTACAGGCACTGGCATAATCCCAACGCAACCCAAAGATGGAAAAATAACAAATATTTCATTAAATCTTCCAATATAAGAATAGATAGCCACTATAAATCTTAACCTTGATGACTCTACACAGCATGTGTAAAGATGCAATAGCTTGAACTAGATATAAAAAATTAGTATCTTCATCATTAGTCTTCATTCTTTTTATATGTTGAATGACCCAAACATAAACTCTTCAGGTAGAATTTTCCTTTCTTAGCTGTATTTCACAATATTTTTTTAATTTCTCTTTAACACTACAACCAAAGAAAAAGGGATGATGCCACAACTTTACACTTGTATATTATGTTAGACAAATGATGTAATTTATAGTGAAGGTCCACTGCAAGCTAACTGCCAGCAAGTTGGGGGTTTATTATTCAGATCACCAGATTCATATCTGACCTAGATCACAAGCAACTAGGATAGTGTTTAATCCTCTACCTGCCAAATTCTTCACCATGCTATGAAGACACGCCCATCAAGCCACATTCACACCGTGGAAGTATGTGAGATAAATCAGTCAATATTTATTAAAAACTTTAACAAGTTAGCAATTAAGGGGTTATTTTAGGCGCTTAGGAGTCATGGAAGCTGGAAACAGTTTAATTTGCTCATAGCCACACCTGAATTTCCCCCAGCGTTTTCTAAGTGTTAGTCTCTAACTGGAGACAGAAGCTGTCACAGTTTCTCTCTTCCCCCCTACTGACATGATTCAGCTGATGGAGGGAAGGGAAATTTCACCAGGCATCAGGCGATAAGTTTCCCCATCCATTCTGCATACACACAGGTTAGCTAAGTATGAAGTGGGAAAACCAGAAGGCATTATAGCACTTCTTGGAGTACCCAGGCATCTTCAGGAAAAAAAGCATTGACATCTGTATAAATAATATTGTAAGTTTTTGATAGCACTAATTCTCTCAGAGATCATATCTTCATTTCTGTAGGGGAGGAAACTTATTTTCCCTGATAAGTTTGCTTTATCCTTGGTTAAAAAATAGTCTAACAACATCACAAATCAGAGAGAAACAAAAGGACAACAAAAGTAAAAAGCAAGACAGCTAGCAATACACTAGGGGGAAAAAAAAATAACATCTCACTACCAACTCCTGTGACACAGTTTTAATAATATGCTGGGATACAGCCAAACAGACCAAATAAGAATAAGATACATTTGTTCCAGTTTTTCTTCTATTTATTTGAAAAAGCAACGGGGTTAATGACTCCATAAACCAGAACTAACACTTCTTCAGGGAAGCTCAACTCTAACCTCCCATAGACTGGACAAAAGGAAACTCTGGCTGTTGCACAGCACTGCACCAAAGCAACGCAGCAGCCAGATTAGTATAATAAAGAACAGGGCGTGACAAAGCCAGGCTATCAGCTGGGAATTGCTTTAGACAGCTGCAAATCGAGCTATTCTTTGGCTTTCTTCGGCTTTCTTCATGCTTTCTAAGGGGTTTCAGTCACAGATGCTCAAGTTGTCTCTGTGTCCAAGGCCTCACTGAGTTAGAGAAAATTGGAAACACAAAAAAAAAAAAAAAACAAAAAAAAAAAAAAAAAAAAAACCAAAAAAAAAACCACCACACCCAAACCCTACAGATAACACAAGCCACAAGCTCATCACTTTTTTTTTTGTTTTGTATAGTTGAAGTTTCATTCCACTCCAGGAATGTCATAATCCACTCTGTGGCTCCAAGCAAAACATCAATAGGCAAAGTTGTTTTGCTCAACTGGTGCGATTCCTGCTACCTGCAGGAATGTGCATTTCAGAAGATGCCACAACCTGTTACAATTCCTTCTTTCCTTCAATTGTGAGCTTTCTTTTGGAGCTAGAGGAAAAAAAAAAAAAAAAAAGGCGCAGCCAACCAAATTAAAAAGCAAGGGAAAGAATTACAAAGGCAATTGAGCAACTGGCCACATTTGGTTGAAAGCAACCACAGCTATTTCTGACTATACCTATTTAGCCTGTTTTCCACAGTAATCCAGAAAGACTTTTCCTCTGATACTCAAAAATTAAAATCAAGAAAATCTTAAAGCCAGAAAGCAACAAAACACACCCATCCAAAGCTCTTTTAAAGGAATGAAGAAAAGAATCTTTACTTCAGGTTGCATCACGCACTTACTTTCCCTGCCTCTCTCTTGAGAATTTGCCTATGATATGAATAATTTCTGAATTGCTTTAAAGCAGCTCTCTTTCATTTATCAGCGAGCTAAATATATTTTCATTTCTCAATATAAATGAGCAAATTTTGATCTGAAGAACACAGAAGGGCATTAAGGGAACAGAAATTCACTGTTTATGCTTTTTCTTAAACTCAAAAGCCAGCATTTGTACATTGTGTATTTATTCTGCAGAAATGATGCCCATAGAAATCCCAGATTGCTTAAAGGATTATTCCAACAGTTACATGATCTTGGTCATGTTATCTGCAATTTCAGCAATCAAGCACAGGGACATTTGGGCACACTAATGTTTTAGTTAATTTATTTTTTCTAAATTGCATCACTCCCCAGTCATTAAAGAAAGCAACAGCAGCACCTGATACATTGCATGACAGCCTCACTTAATCCAAAATTATAATCCATTAAAAAAAGGGAGACATGAGACATGAGGTCAGAATTAAACTAAAGAGATAAATGGTTAAATGTTGCTGTTCCTCAGCACCAGGAAGGCTTGACAACATAAGCTCATCCTGTGACTATCGGATATTCAGAATTAAAATGTTTGAAGTATTTTACAATGTCTGCACATCTAAAAATCTCTTATCATCAAACAAGGAAAGTTCTTATGATTTAAATAAATATATAAATAACCATTTGGCATAGAAAAATTATAGCCTTTCATTTCAGCAAAGAATGAACGAAGCATCTACGCTTTTTTTTTCTAGATGTTCTTTCTGCAACGCTCCCTTCCCAAAAAACAACACTGGCAACCCAGTACAAACACATCCACTGCTGACAAGCCATGATTTGGCCACATGACTGTCCTGCCTGTATTTCAGGTATTAGCTATGTCGAATCTAATTATCACAGACAGCTTGGCAAGGTCTTTCACATTATTCAGGAAGGGTGCACTTGCCAAAACCCTAGTGGTGGCTGTGGTATATAACAAATCTCACCCAGCTGACCTGAGGCTTGCAGTTCTGCTGACAGTTTTGCCCAATAAATCACTTTAATAGTCTAGTAAGCCTCTGTGAGTACTGTGAGGAACTTAGTGACCCGCAATGTGTAAGAAATACTGCCCTCAATGTTTACAGTCAGATGAATGAGGTTTTCTTCCTACATGATGACTACAACAGAAATCATACTGGTATTAATTGTACCAATTATGAAAGCTTCTGTGTTAGTATGACAGAGTGCTTCAGGCTATTCTGCCCTCAACTCCAAATCCTGCAATTCAAATAACCACCCTGTCTAGGAAAGGACAGCATATCAAAGAAGGTGTAAGGACTGAATTGCAAGTTTTTCTAGTTAGTGGGTGTTTCTTCTCTTCATTTCCTGACATGGATGAACAGTACACAGATACCAGGATGCAACACAGAAGCACACATGCAAGTATCTGGAGCTCATGGGAACACAAGCATATTACCACAATTTTCCTGCAGAAATACCCATCCAAAGTAATTAAATGTTCAGGCATTGTTTCAAGCAGAAATGTCCAATTTAAGAAGACAAGGAAAATTACCCAAAGGGAAGCATGTTGGCACATCTGATTTAGCAAATGTCAAGTCTAGTGGAAAGCAAGAAAGGAAAGTACAATATCCACTTTCCTCAGAGATCCTACAATAAAAGTTCTGCAATAATTTATATTTCAACTCCTTTGTTTCTGTGCACAGAAATTATAGAAATAATTGTTTCAATAGAGATGACAGCTACATCTTCCAGGGGTAGAGGCAAAGCAGGCAGAGAAATGTTCTGCATGGGAACAGGAGAGCCAACAGGAGGGAGTTGCAGGGCTTCAGACTCTGCACCAAAAGCACCAGCACAGGACCAAGTCTCTCAGGGACAGGCTCTGGCCTTTACAGAAGTTGTATTAACCAGGGAGGTTGCCCTGGCAGCAAGAGATCATATCAAACCCCAGCCCCAGTGATGCTTACTCTGGAAGCTCCAGCAGGGCCTTTCTATATTCTACCATCACAGCTTTTCACCCAGTGTGTGCCAGGCTCTGAATACAAATATGCACCCAGGTGAACATGGGCCCTCAGTACTGTCAAGTATTTGTTTATTTTTTCATCTTCTTTAGAGACGCATTTAAAGCTGAAAGTGTTAACTTGTACTAGCATATATTGCTGACCACAAGAATGCTCACCAAAGTACTGTGTAATTGTGGGCTGACGCAAGACAAAGAAGAGATGCCCTGGGCTGTCAAGAGAGAGAGTCTGATGAGAAATAACCCTTTAAAGAAAAATAGAAATAAGATCAGATTCACTCCTTTGAGAAGACCTCTCTGCTCCCATGGCCAAAACCCACAGCAAAACATTATGGTTTTTCTCCATCCCAGCCCACTCTCTCAAAACAAGTAATTTGATCTCAAATTTATTTAGAGTGTAGAGTTAGCAGTAACAGACACTTAATAAAACCAAATATGAGTATCACAAGCTGATCCTCCCTATTTCAACATCACAGCAGCTTACATCAAAAAAAGTAAAACCTTCTAAAGACCAGCATAGGATTCCCAAAGGTAGTAGTACAGTAAGTTTTGAACAGTGCTCATAGTTGCACAGATTATATGGAACTGAGGGCAGAAAATGGATGGTGATTTTTTAATTACAGCCTGGTAAATGAAGAGAGTTTTCCCCACAAAAATTAATTTCTCTCAGTAAAAGATATATAAAATCATTATTTAATCCTTCTGCGTTTAAAACTTTAAATAATGTGCCATCAAGACAGGTGAGACAAATGGTTCACATACAATCAGCTATATGGGTACAAAGAGAAAGGAAAAACACTCATGTTTTCTTTCTCATGTATGGCTGTGGGAAGGAAGAGGGGAATCTTCCCCTGATATGTCTCAATCCCACAGCAGGCATCTGCAGATGGGAACCTCTGCATAAACAGTCTTCTTGTATTCTTGGTCTGATGTCAGCTCAAAGCACAACCATCCACTTGTCCTTATTAGTAACAGAGATTTTTGAAATGGTTTATAAGGCAAGTAAAATTACTAATACAAAAATAGCTTAAAAATTGAAAACTTTGTGACTGGCAACTTAAAATTAAGCTGGCTTGCTGACTGGCACCCATGAAAAACCCCAAATCCTTTCTGATTCTCAACTTGTCATCTCCTTTCACATTGTTGGAAATAAAAAGGCACACTGGATTTAGATACATTCTATAATCTTCACTCCTGGTTTCCAAAGATTCACACTACTCTAAGGCATTTTTCCATAATTAATCAACATAAAACAATGGAATCGAGCAAGATTTAGTTCATGCCGCATTTAGCAATTCAGTGGGAGCCACCTGCTTTGTGTTAGGGCAAGACTTGAGCTAGGATTCACTTGCAAGGCTTTCAGATAATTTCTTTTTTGTTATTAGTAACCACTGTCAACAGACAGAAAGAGAAGGATCCAAAAAATCCGGTGAATTACTTTTAGGGCTGGGTTGCAGCCAGCAGGAATACTCTGCTGCTTTCAGCAGAGGTTTGCCAGATGATGAGAGATGTTAACATTAGCAGGGAAAATTTCCTTTCTTGGCTTGTATCTGCTAGTGGCTACAATCACCAAATTAGGACTAAGGATGGGTTCAGAAGGAAAAATTTAGGGCTAAATTTAGGACTTGTGTCAGTAGTAACCATCTGTAAGGGCAGAGACTAAGTTGGGTAGGGTCACTGATAGGAAAAGGAGGAAACTGAGTCAAAACTGACAGCGAGCTTCAAAGGGTGCAGCAGGCTCTGGCTCCGCGCGAGGCAGACTGAAGCAAGGGCCAGCAGAGAGGCAGCACTGAACCAGGGACACTGCCTGCACGGGCACAGGCTGCCACAGCCACCTGCACCTCCAGCCTGAGTGGGCTGCTGAACAAGGTGAGGTTCGGACAAGCCAAAGCCTCTGCACTGTGACTGGTGCTGTGTGTGTAGATTGTTGCCTGACTGGATGTAGTTCTGGAACTAACTGCTGGAGTTGGGGTACATTTTTAACTAGCATGAGCCAAAACATTCCCAATTCTATCAGGCCACCAAGGTAAGAACAGTCCCATGTCCTTCATAGTCCAGAAAGTACAAAGAATCAAACAGATGGTTCATCACCTTGCTGGAACATTTAACATGACTGCATAATAAAACTGAACATTTAAAATCCAACACACTGTCTTCAAATCTGCAAGAACCTACACCAAAACAGTTCTGATCACTGGTTAAGGAATTCAATTGGCAGTCTGAAACTCACACAGTTCCAATGTCTCCAGGCTATCTTAGAAAACAAAATATGCCAATGCATGAATAAAAGGTTAAATGTCAGGGCCTCCTAATAACTAACTCCATCTCCAGTGAGGGCTTGATGTGCAATCCTATCTAATCACTTGGCCACTCACTTCACTCACATGTAAACAGAACCAGAGCCCAACCTACTGCACAGGATGGTGAAAGGTTCCCATCTAAAATGCTTTACACACTTTGGATTTTTAAGTGCTATTTAAGATAAGAGCTTTGTTTGTTTATTTTTAAGAATACTCTCATATTAATGTTTTAAAGTGTACATAGTTTACCTAACAAAAACACAGTGCTACAAATAGAACACAGGAAACCATTAGCAAGACTTTCAAATGAGTTGTGACTTGGCTGATCATAAGTAAATAAACTCACCTTTAATTCTCCTGATGACATTTCCTGCACATAAATCCTGCTGCGTTTTTCTAGTGGCAACCCTAAATAAGGAGCTTTATGCGATCAAGAATCCCAACCACACCAAGCTGTTCACTGCAGGAGTATAGGGCAAAGCAAGGAATTTCCCTTTGACTTGAATTCCTAAGTATCTGGTATCACTAAGAGTATGCAGAAGAATTAGTCATTGCCAGGCAGACGTGCTTCATTTTGCTGGGACACAAAACAACAACTCTCAATTCCCTCTATTCACATTCATCACCCACTTAGAGCTGTAACTATGTATCTTCTTGAAATGAAAACAAACATTAAACCAGCTCACAGACAAACATCATTATAACTTAAGAAAACAAACATTAATGGAACTGTTTACCTCACCAAGGAATTCTCAGCTCCCTATGTTGCACATACCACTAAAACATTCCCATGGGCTTTGATCCAAAAACCACGAGAAGACCACGAAATATCAAAAGGCATTTTGAGAAAAGTGACTGCCAGAAATGAAATCCAATAGGTTTAAGCAAACAAAAAACACAAGGGAAAAGGAAAGCAAATTAACAAATTCACTGAATAATGCTCAATAAATGAATGCTACCATTCAATATTATGCAATATTACAGTGTAATACAAAATAGTATTTTTTTTTACTTTTTCCCTCTGGAAAAGATTAGAGAATTCATCACCTGAAAAGGCTGAGACAGACTGCACTACAGAGCATTATAACAGGTCCTTCTCCGGAAGCAAAGCAACTGGGAATAAGCAAGTGTCTTAAAGAAAGCGAGCAAGAAAGGAAACCCCACCACATCCCTCCTCAGAAGAAAACTGATGTTCTCTCTTCCTCTGACGCTACTAAATGCTGACATCAACCTATTCTATCCACTGGTTTACAGAGCCACAAAAGACATGTCTTTCCTCCTTCTAATTGTTCTGCTGTGACAAAAAATTCAACTGACATTGGCAATACTGCTCTGAGCATATCTTTTCCAGAGACTAGCAAGGAAATAGAGGTACATACTTCAAGGAGGACTTGATTCAGCCATTGTTCTGTCCTACAGATCTATCCCAAAATCTCTTAGGAACCATCAGCATGTCTCCATGGTAGCATGTGCTAAAACCCCATGCCTATTAGCCCTTTGCTGCTCATCCCTAATACTCAAACATTCACCTGAGTTTGCTCTATAAATGTTCACAGAAAGGCAGCTAAAGACATCAAATGAGGTGAAGGCGGCAGCAATTTCTGCTGACTATGGCAGGAATCATCTGAAAAGTTATGCTACTCAGACCTCTCACAGAAGAGACAGAGAGAGAAGAGACAGAATCACCAACCACTGAGCTCATGTCAACTATTTTCCAATCAAAATTCCTTTCTGGCATCCCCCAGTGCCTCTGCTTGTCACTGGTAATGCCAACCCAACACGCCCATCCAGGCACTCAGAAAAAAACTCAGCAGCTGCTCATATCTCTCTCGGCTACTACACTAATAATAGTGTCTAGGCAGCAATGTTCCAATAAGGCTATTCAATAATGTCTTCATGATATGTGAGATCACCTCCAGACCACTATTAAATATGGAAATACTCTATATTTAAAGTAGAAACTGAAAGAAAGGGTTTCAGGAAAAGAAAAATTCATAAAAACAGCATCCTTATTCAAAAGATAACACTCTTAAAAGATAAATTCTCTTAACAAGGCTTTACTATCAAACCTGACACATCAAAAGCACACAGTCCCTTTCATCTGCTCACAAGTCTTCAAGATCCTAAAAGCAAGCAAACCATAGCTATCGCTATAGGAATGGAAAGCACATACAAAAAGCTTTACTTATAAAATGACTGAAATTGAAATAAACATTGATAGAATTATTCGGGAGTTATTTGCCAGTGTCGTGGTATCAGAAGCTTTTGTTTCACGAGAGACTTTGATTATTTGTTTTGGTAACATGTTGCTTACAAACAGGTAAGTTTCACTGAAAGAAATCTTTCTCTGTAGAGAGAAGTGGTGGAGGAGGCAGTATTAGATTAATTGCCTGTGTGGTCCAGCTGCTTCCCCCATCCAAGAAAAACTGCTGCTTTTACTGCCCAACTTCTTTGTTCCTAATTCCATTTTTAAAGGCACCGATGGTAATTATGCCAAGATAACTTCCAAGAAGGTATTAAAGCCAGCTTCCTTCTGAACACTCTCATTTCAAGAACAAAAAAATGTACAAGAGGGAAAAAAACCCATCCTCTGACGCTGTTCGTCACACACATACAGACACACACACACTTTTTAGAAGGCATGAACTGACACTTAGTTTATTTTAAAAGTTCTGACTCCATTACATAGTATTTCTACAAAGGCCAAGGATTGGGGGAGAAGGTTGACACCTCTCCCCATCCCATTAGTCAAGACAACTGTCCATCAGCTGTCCATATCTCTAAGAACTGGAATGAAAACTACCTTGAAGTTATGATAGCCATTTGCTGGTGTTTACAGACCAGAGCGTGTGAAGAAACCCAAACCATGAAACTGTGAAACAGAAGAGAAGGCTGAAAAACCAGGGCGACACTCCTCAATGAAGCAAGCTTTGCAATAACTTTACCAACTGAAGTGGACTTCAGTACATCCATGAAGTGTTACAGCAAGGTTGGCATACCTGGTTTTCTTCCCATCTGCATGCTTTCTATATAAAAAAAAGTGAGTGACAAAATGCTATAAACCTCAGAAAAGCCAAACTGCTGACTGAAATTTCCACTGGAAGAGTCTGCACGGCAGAACAGCTGCTTCTGAGCTCACACTGCCATGCCCTCCTTACTGAGATGTCCACCACATGACTGCAGGAGAATATGGAACATCCTCCTCTCCAATTCTATATTAAGATAATTTACTTGAAGAGGATAAAAACATTTTATAACTATTGGTCAATTCAAATAATGACTACAGAAAAAGAACAGTGGGTACAGCCTCCCCTAATGCAAAAAGGACTCATACATGGCACCTCTCTATGACATTTCAATATTCAAGAAATGCTTAACAGATAAATAGCCCTAAATTTGAAGCAATAGATTAAACAGTGATGGAAAGAAAGATATAAACAGGTGAAGGGTTTGCCCAAAGCTGCTCACAAAGTCACTTCTCTGACACAGCTTGGTTTTTCATTCATACCATAAAATGATTTATGCATATGAAAAGAGAACTAACTTTGCAGACATGAACCATGTCCACTATAGAAAGATCCTCAAGACTGACAGCAACCTATGTGCAGCAATTTAAAAAAAAAAAAAGTGCCCTATATACAAATTATGTTGCACCAAAATATAAGGTATTTTTGTAAATTAATAAAGAGGAATTCATACCTAAGACACTTTCTAATTACACATATATTAAAGTGAGTAATGGAGGCAGGAAGTGAAATGGAATTTCCAGGTAGGTGAAAGAAATAATCATTTCTGTTGAGTCTCAGAGCTATATTTACCAAATAAAATTTGCATCTTGCATATCACATACTACATGTACTGTGTAATATTTGTATACACACAATACAATTTTCTGTTAGGTTGTATGTGACTAACCTTTCTCACAGATCTTCAAACTGCTTGTTTTCAGGTCTCAGCTCTCTCAAAGGGCATTTCTAGTCATCAATACCCTCAGAGCTGGTTGCAGCTCTCCTGTGAGAGACATTATCCAAAGCTTTACTGAAATCCAAAATGTTTACATCAGCTGGCTTCCCTTGATCAACTAGGTAGGTTACTTTGTCATAAAAGGAAATCTGGTTCGATAAGCAGAAATTTCTATACCTATAGTGTCATGCTCCACATATAAAGAGGGGAGAAGAAGGAGGAAGTAGGAGAATGTTTGGAGTAAGGGCATTTGTCTTTCCAAGTAACCCTGACATATGACTGGACCCTGTTCTCCTGGAAATGATTGAACTGCCCATGGGAAGCAGTGAATAATTCCTTGTTTTGCTTCATTTATGTGCATGGTTTTTGCTTTCCCTGTTGAATTATCTTGATGTCAACCCAGTTTTCTAGCTTTTACCCTCCTAATCTTCTCCCTAATCCCACTAGCTGGGAGAGTGAGCAAGTGGCTGTGTGGTTCTCAGTTGTTAGCTGGGGTTAAGCCATGAGTGTCCAAATCTTTAAAAAAAAAATAAGTCAATAATTCCAAGTAGTTTGGTTTCTTTTGGCAAAGATGCTGAATCCCCTGGAACAAGGGAACAGCTAGGAAGAGACACAACAGAAATTTCAAACTGCATTTTGAAATGACTGAAAGCATAAAATGAAGCACAATACAAGAACAGTAATATTACCACAGAGCAAGTGTTTGAGAGCAGACTGGACAAAGTCAGCTTTGTTCCTGAAAAGCTTGCAGGCTGAGGACTTGAACAGACAAAAGCTTTAGAGCAACAGTCCTTTGGCTCATGACTGAGTTTGTCAATCAGTCCAGGCCTCTCCAACAGAGAGCACTTACAACCTGGGACTTTCAGAAGAAAAAGGTATGGACAAGTTACACTGCTTTGCTCTCAAAGCACTGATGCATTCCAAAGACTGACACTATGCAGCAGTCACGGTCTGTTAATCCACATAAACTGCAAGCTCAGCCCCACAACAGATTTCTAAGAACTGGGACCCGCTGTCAAAATGATATTTTAACCAGTTTGTGTCAGGTTCTCCATGACCTGGCAGCATGTCCCCTCCACCTGTTTGCAAAACTGTGGGATTTCTTTTGAAGAAGCACATTCTAAGCAATTATACTGTTATGTAAAACTGTCACAAGTTTCCTTTTTTTTTTGTTCCAACACATCTACATTCAAATATTATTAATATTTTTCAAAGCATGCAACTCTAATGAATGACAAAATCACAGATTAAACCAAACAAACAAAAATACAATGCTCTCTCTGCTCGGGAAAACATCCCAGTTTTGGGGATTTGAGACATTACAATCTGATTTTTCTTAAGGCTTAAACCCTTGATGTATGACAAACTTCATAAACCTCAACATTAATTTATTCATTATTTCTAAGCCCCCATGCAGCAGCCTAATAGAGGAAATGGACACATTTCAAAGCTAAAAGCCATTCACCAGCAACAAAGTGGTGAGGACCTATTCCTGGACACCACATACACTACAATGTCCTTCAAGGTCCTGCTCTGGTACAAAGCCCTGCTCAGTTTCATCCTGGATACTCAATTTTCCCTGCCAAATTAAACAAAGCATTGTTTTTCTTCTTCAAGGACATGCAGTCCCAACCAGCCAGGTGCACATACAAAAGCTGACAAGGACCCAGGGAAGCTGTAACAACCAGATCTACTGAGAGACAAAGCTCTTCTCTGACCTGCCTATTGAGCCAATAACCTACACCTGCCCAGTCCTCTCATTTAAAGAGGCAACAACAGGAGGTTTATTCAAAGGTCGGGGCTGTAGTAAAATCACAATCTGTTTAATAACCCTGATTTTCCATCCCTGTAGATGATTTTTCCCCTCATGCTGCTCCTTTCCAACAAAGGACAAGCGTAGCATGAATGATTTACAGGAACTTCTGATTTGGCCTTGGCCTGTGATGGTCACATAGTTTCTGAGGGCCTGGATGTTTTCTCTCTATTTTTATCCTGAAAGATGAGCAAACACACAGGATGGAAAACAACAACAGAGGGAGGAAACAAAAGCAGAGCAGAAGGAGCAAAAGACAAAGAACATGGTATCTGCAAGAAGCTCCATCCATAGTTACAAGCAGGTATGGAAAACCAACATGACATTGAGGTTGTCTGTCAAAAAGATCTGTTTAGAAAAAGAATTGGAGGACAGTGTAAACCAGGCCACAGACTTGTATTTTCGAGTATGTTATTTCCCAGTGAGATACCGAAATATGTGCTTTGTACAGAAGGCACACATTTATCCCAGATGTATAATATGGGGCTTCATAAATTACTGCCTTCTCTCCATCAAAGTCACACCCAGAGGAAAACAACCTCCACGGGAGCTGCTGGGATGGAGTACAAGTGCCTGCTTCAACTCATTGCAAAACTGATGGCTGAGTTTAAATTTGGCAAGGAAGATGGGTTTGACTTAGCAACGGGGCAGATTTTGGGTGCTGATTGAGATTGACAGCTACAGTGGGTGGCAGCAACCACCAGCAGAGAGATGTTACATTCCCTGAACAGTAGTTTCTTAAACTATTCTGCCAATATATACCCCAGTTTATTTGATCATATATTTTACATTCTTAGATATTCCAGAAAGCATTCAACTGCTCCAAGTGTCTTAATTAACCAACTCAGGAACTTGAAGACTTTTAAAAGATAACCAAAACACTGAGCATGATGTAACATATTAAGGACGACTGTCATAGAACATTAAATATGGTACTGAAACTCAGAAAAGTGGCATTAAACACAAAAGGAAGCCCCATCAGGCATGAGCAAATCATTATTATCTCAAGAAGCCACATCCCACATTATCAAAACGTTAAGCATATCACCATGATTCACAGGCTGTGAACTCTTGTCTCTGAAACAGCCAAGCCCCTGGTTTTTAAGTTAATGTGCTAAGTGTTGCAGTAGCGACTGAAGTTGGCATTGTAAAACAAAAGCACTACAGTCAATGTAAACTTTATACATTAATTATGTAACATTACAAAACAGCTGGGAAGGAGGAGACAAGTCCTGGGACGCAGCTCTTCTGTGCCATTCCAAACGTGTTTCCACGTGCTCTCTGTCCAAAGCGAGGGCTGAGCACCCAGCCAGTTCGCTACTT
>WBMY01006406.1:30282-41341 GCA_013397315.1 Donacobius atricapilla | reverse complement strand
AAAAAAAAAAAAATCACCATATCACTCTCCTTCCTGCCCCTTGGAAAAACATCTGTGCCAGGCAGAAAAAGATGTTCTGCCTCAATAAAACTGACCAAGTTACTTTAGACTTGAGAAGTCTTATCAGTGTCATAAGGTCAGCTTGCTAAAAATTTGCAACATTTTTTCAATACAGAGCTGGCAAGCACAGGATAATTTTAGGAACAGCATACACCTACAGCCTTAGCAGTGGGCCTATTTTTCTTAATTGCAAGCGGGTGTTGGCACTTTACAGCCTGTAGGGCAAATCCACTCTTTGTTACAGCTCCTTAAGATAGACTGAGATTCCATATAATTCTAATATTACGTTTCTAAAAGTCTTGTCATTAGGAAAAAAAAAATGGATAAAAACCTTCTCAACATGATCTACCAGACAACTTCTCTAAAAATTATAAACTTATTTCTGTTGGTTTTGTCCTGAAGACTGACAACTACACTTCAGTGATGCTGTCTTTAATGACCACTCACACATTTTATCAGAAGCTGAAAAATTTTCCCCAAATGATTAAAAGACAAAATTACTTCATTAAATGACAGTTTGTCACATCTCTCAGGACTAAGAAAATCCATATAATGTCGTGAAATTTCATGTTTTCTGATATCTTAGATGTTCAGTAGCATAATGCTCTGCTTTCAAAAAAAAAAAAAATGAACAGTGGAACATCTACAGGACAAAGACAGTAATGGAGCTAGTTAGTAATTCAAGCTGAAGAGATGAGATTCAAGCTGACAAACTGGCATCCTCCATAGAATGAGCCTGACACTTTTTATAGCTCCTGACACAGTAACGAATTAGCTGTGGGGTGGAGCTAAACAAAATGCTCTTTAGAGTACTTTCCTAAATATAAGCATTTCCTCGGTCCCAGTACAAAAGCAACTTTGTCTACAAGGAGAAAAGAAAAAAAAAATAAAGTGTTGTCATAGTTAATTAGATGCCAGCAGTGGCAATTCTCTTGAAGGGAAAGGAAAAGCAACATTTTATTTTGTCATTATCAGCAGCTCTTTCTTAAGGGAAATCTCTATTAGGTGAGCCCCAAAGTACCTGTTTGCCTTAGTTTTCTAATGATCTCAATAATGGAAACACTTCCAACAGAAAGCTGGTGTTTTTTAAAGGTACATACAGCTCAGTAGCCTTTGCAATACTGTCCCCGAAGTAATTTTTTATCTAACATGGCCCTAGCAGAGTATATTTCACACTTAAATCTCAGAGCATTCACATACAGCATTGATTTGCTTATGGTAATCATACCTAAAGCACACCTTACAATAGAAATAAAGCCTGGGTTTGAGTTAGTGACTGAAAAATAAAATATCTTTCTAAAATGCTAAATGTAAAGATTTATTAATTCAGAGGTCTCACTGAATTCAAGGCAAAATAATCAAATATAGAACCCTAACTAACCATGGTTGACTTAGGAAACTTTGCACACAAGTTCAACTAAGACCCTCTTGCAATATTTCCCCCTTCCCCATTAAGTAAGAATGGTATTAAGTTTTTACTCAATCTTTGGATTCTATCTAAATCTTTAGTGAATGTCCATTTCTTGTCTAGAAGTTATTAATAAGCCCAATATCAGTAGTTTTATCTTACTTCTTTGACGTGTACTGGAATGTCAGTAGAACATTTTTGTTGCAAAAAAAAAAAAAAGAAAAATTCTCAAGACTTAGAAAGTTGGCACACATAACACATGGTTTCATAACTGCGGATTATATTAAGGAAAGCTTTAAAAAGTGGACAATTAGTGCTTAAGAAAAAATGCACCATGGCTCAAGTGGTCTGAGAGGTTTTTATGTGGTGTTATGTGGATTATCACAGCTTTTATATTTACATAATAAAATATACACCAGGTCAGGCCAAAATCTAACCTATACCAGTATCTGGAAGGTCAACCACCACCACACACAAAGAGAACCAGCCAAGAAAAAGAATATGGGTTTGGACAACTCAGATATCAAACTGAGGCTTGGGACTGGATTAGGTTCTTCAGTCATCTTTGTCAAAACAAATCCTCATCAGTAACTCTGTATATTCCAACAGACTCTTTCTACACATAAAATAAATTTGGTTTCTATTTTGTATTCTGTCTGGAAGAGAGCAAGAAATAACTCTTCCATGAAAAACACAAAATGAAAATAGCAATAAGAAACAGTCACTGAGTACACTGGGCTGCGCTGCATAGCCAGGAGGCCCACTGCACCAAATACATCCACCTTCTGTCTTCACCAGCCCATCACAAAGTCACTGCAGCTGACTCAAACAGAATTCTGCTCTGATTTGAGCCTACATCCAAGAATGAAGAGACTCTGCTTCCAGGCACGTGGAACAGCTGTGAGCGTGCACCCACAAGTGTCCTTTGCCAAGGCCCTGTGAGATGCCCAGGGCCAAAACCTACATTTGTCCTGACTCTTCCTACTCCACCTTGGCATCTCATTAGCAGTGGCAGCTCCTGCTGCAGATATAAAAAAAAAAACCTTCAAAAAAATATCTTCAAACCCCCACAAAAATCTCAAAGTCATATGAAGAGACCAAGAGTCGGATCAACATAGAGGAAAGAATTCAGACTAAATACATAGTATTTATCTAATATATTCATTAGCTTCCAACAAACTGCACTGCAGATTTTTAAGAGCTCAAAACTAAACCTCTTACAATCCTTTCATGATTCAGAATAAGGATTCTCTTATCAGGCACCTTTAAACTCACTTTCACTGAAGCACAACTACGTCCATTCAGAATTTATTTATAAACACGATTGATCCTAACTTGTTTAACTGAACTGTAATCCCCTAGGAAATGTTGCATTTCTATTTTAAAAAGCATACATGTGTAACACTTTTATTAATAACAGTAGGGAAAAATGGGTTTGTACTGCTTTTAAACACTTTTAACTGTCATAAAAATAGGAAGAGCCACCTATTGTTTATTCATCCTTCCAATATTTAGCTTGAACTAGACAATTTGGTGATTCAAAACCTTACACAGGAAACAGACAGCTTTGAGTCACTCTTGTTTATCTTTTTATCACTTTCTTGAAACTACTGAAACATACTTGAGGTATGCTTTACTCTGGAAATTCAACAATGTAAAAATGCAATTTCTTTTTCTTTGTTCTCTTTCTTAAGCAGTATAGTCCTGTACTAACAAAAATCAATTCTTACAAGTTTTAGGTGAAAAATACAATTCCAGACAACTGATACAAATGGAAGGGAGCCAATGAGAGGATCCAAGTCATGTTACTGCTGTGCCTTGCAAGACACTGGTGGTTCCTATGAACTAGAGGGAATGGTAGCAGTATCTGCTTTCACCTGTCAAGATGTAACCCAGTGCAGGCAGCATCAAAATCACAAGGCTGACTGTCAGGCAGGAAGTGGAATCTATTCAATTGCATCAGTTATTCACACCTAAAGAATCCCCATAACGTTTGCTGCCAGTGAAATAAGGAAATTGCTAAGGGAGGGAAATGCTGGTGGTGTCTATCACAGTCCCACAAATTACGTATTTCCCACAAATTCAAGAACAACAGCGCACCTACTACATTTTATACTTCACACACCCCTCAGAGCAGCTTATCACACTCACATATCAATTACATCAGGTGCAAATTTCATATTTTACCTGGTTCTAGAAACAGGGAAATATTTTAGCTGTTATCAAGATGCCATTTTTTGTTCAAAAGACTAAAACAATTTTCTAGAAATTGTCAGCTACTGTTGTTTAAAAGGCAGTCATCTAAGCTCACTATGGCTTGCTTTATTATCACATTTTCAAAATTGCAGTGAGACTATCTTTGTGCAGAAAATAAAGTTTGGACACAAATGAACAGACCATTGTGTCTAGACCACTTCTCAAGCTTGGTTTTTGGAACAAATACTAATTTCATCTGGTTTCCTGACAGCGAATGAATCAGGTTCCTCAAAGAACTCAGATGATAATGTTTTCTTCCAAAAATACAGGGAGGACAAATGCCCTAACCAGTGGGGTTTTCGTGGGTTTTAACTTCTTATGCTTCCCCTGGTTCAATTTGTCTTCAAACGTCTCTTGAGCAGTGGAACTCCTTCATCAGTACCAGAGGAAAGCCTATCAGCTTCAAACCTGTCACTCAGGGCACTCTAAAGAGGAGAGACAACTGCAGAAACCTGAAATGTGGAAGGAAGGGTCCAACCTGTTTGTACTTTTCAAACAAGTATGATAAAGATGTTCGTTAGAATAAGGTACAGCGTCTAAACTCAAGAATAAAGTTTCTGACTGTCATCTCAGAAAGGAAGGCAGCACTTAGACCTGAACAGACCTGAATACCAGGCAGGATCTCAGATAGCTTGTCTAAATATTCCTCATGGGCTAGCCCTAAGTATTTCATCCAGCACTCTCAGGCCAGGTGGTTCTGGCCAGCACACTTGGCTTCCACCGCACACAGCAAAGCACCCTGACCACTGCATACAAAGCCAATTTGCCAGCACAGGATTCTGGTGTGCTGTGGACAGGACACTCATTTGAGTAAGGGCTTTCCTAAATATCTTCAGCTCCACACTTACAAATTAAGTTCTGTATACATTACTGTACATGAGCAACTGAGGGTTTGGGGAAGTCACCAAAATACTGTCTAGATGCTTGAGTAAGAGAAGGGGAATGATTTCCATCTACTGTTGTTATCCAATTTTTGGGAAACTTTTTTACTTTACACTCCAAGTTAAGATGATTTATACTGACATTTCAAGTCACAGATTTTGAATAATCCTCTAAGATCACAATTTGCAGTAACTGAATGTTAACTGGCCCAAGAATAACAGTTACGCACAAGTGAAATTTGACATGGCGTTTTCCACCAGAGACAAAACCAGAAAACAATGTTTCTTTACTTACAGAAATGAGTTGATTCTGGTTTTAAAAACTCCACCGTATCCAGGCAGCTACACTGATGAAACCACTGGCCAAACCCCTATCAGTTTAATGGAAACATCCTGACAGCATGGTTTCCTGGCTTCAGAAGTTTACCATACCAGAGGTGTTGTATACTTCCGAGAACACAGTGCCAGAGCACACTGTATTAGTGGTTTATTTAAATAACTGGTATAGCAAATCATCCTACTAAATATTTAGGTGACTACACAACTGTGTCTTAAGTTAAATGGAAAAAATACATTAGCACAATACTACACTAAGAACAAGCATGAACATGGTCATTCAAGGCAAAAAACATGATTCCCATATAAAACACATTATAGATAACTATATATATACATTATGTATATACCCCACAAGTAAACGCAAAATTAACAGAGCACTATTACATTTTAAGAGGCCAAAGGGATAGAAACCGGTAATCACGCTGTCAGCACAAAACTAAGACTGCTAATTCCTGAACAGGCTTCTTTTGACAGAGGTATTTTCCAGCAGCCTCCGCGCAGGCTGCAGAGCACAGGCACGACATGGTTGTGGCCAGCTACGCGAGTCACAGCCGCGCAGCTTGCAGCGAGCGCACCAGCAACACCTGGGACCGAGCCCTGCCGGCAGATCCCACTCGGCAGCCGGGGCTGCTCCGGGCTCGGCACCGACGAACACAAGAAGCCGGGCCCGGCGCAGGAACCGGGCAGATGCAACAGGAGTCACCCGGCGCTGCCACCGCCTCTATCCCTTATTCCCCTCCGCGGAGAAAGGCTGGGGAGGATCTGCGTCTCCAAGCGGCTGATGGAGAACCCAAGGGAGAGGCTGGGGAACGCCAGTGCAAAGCCCCGTGCCCACAAAGGCGAGCGCCGCCGCCTCAAAGGCGAAAGCTCCCGGCGCCGGGCAGCCGCCCCCGCAGCTCTCCCCGCTCCCCGCCACTCACTCTTGGTCGCGGCGATCAGGTTCTTCCCATCCTTCAGCAACTCCTTAATAAACTTATTGGTCTTCTCCAGCTCGGCCTCGTGGGCTCTCACCCGCTCCCTGAACCAGGGGCTGTCCAGGTAGCAGTCGCTGAACTCCAGGGGCTGCAGCCCCATGGCTGCCGCTGCCACAGCCGCCGGGGCTCGGCTCGCCGCGAACCGCAAGCACCGCCGCCCTCCGCAGCCGCGGCCACAAAGACGGAGCGGCGGCTCCNTGGGTGCCACAGTATAGAAACGACATATGCCACTAGAGAGCATCCAAAGGAGGGCTGAGGGGATGATGAAGGGCCTTGAGGGGAAGCCATGTGAGGAACGGCTGAAGTCGCTTGGTCTGTTCAGCCTGGAGTAGACTGATGAGAGACCTCATTGCGGTCTTCAGCTTGTTGGCGAGGGGAAGAGGAGGGGCAGGCACTGATCTCTGTGGTATCCAGTGACAGGACTTGAGAAAATGGCATGAAACTAAGTCATAGGTGGTTTAGGTTCTGTGTCAGGAAAAGGTTTTTCACCCAGAGGGTGGTTGGGCACTTGAACAGGCATCCCAGAGAAGTAGTCACAGGCNCTGGGGCAGCGGCGGTGCGCCCGGTCCCCGGGCGGGGCAGCGCAGCTCAGCGGAGGCGCTGCGGGCGTCCCCGAGCGGAGAAGGTGGGCAGGTACCAGCGAGAGCCCTGTGCTCCGCAGTGGCGCCTCGGCTGGTTAGAGATGGGCAANTGGACATTGCTCTCAGGCACATGGAGGAATTCTCAAGATGTCCTGTGTAGGGCCAGAGTTGAACTCAATGACTCTGATGGATTCCTTCCAACTCAGCGTATTGACAATTCTACAATTGTACCAGCCGCTGGGCCCCCTGCACCTCATGGAAACCTCTGTGAGCTTTAGGAAGGGGCCAAACAGTCTCTCAGAGGGAGGATGCACAGAGCAGCACATGGGCTGCTTGATCCAAAATTGGCTGTGGTTGTGGTTGTCTGCCAGCTGAGAAAGCTGGTGTGGCTCACCCTGTCCCACTTGTGTCTGCACATGAAATACTCCGTAACGCAGATACAGACTCACCTTTATTTCTCCAGTCAATAAACTACTACAGTCGTGTGAACAAGAACTGCGGCAAGAGAAAGACCTTGAGAAGACCACTCAGCGCTGAATTGTTCCAGTTAAGAATGTTAGGAAACTCATGAAGAAGAAAGAAATGGCATATAGTTATATTTGTATTTATAATTTAGCTATAATTCATGGTTTCAGTGGTTTGACAGTAGTGCAATTCAGAGTGCTTTTGTGGGACTTCCTCAGATGATGGGGGGCTATATATATTTTAGTCATGACTCTACTTTGGGAGTCAGTTCAATCTATTTTTTTTCCTGTAGTTTGGCAAATTGTTAGTTCCCTCTCCATTTGAAGCAATGATTTTTGGTATTAATTAAATGTATTATTGTTAGGCCCGCAGTAAAGCTTTAACTGCGTGTCTGAGATGAAGATAACAGGTGGTGTAACTATCAAGCTTTTTCTCCATGACCCTATGCACTGACCTGCAGAAGTCAAGTATGGAAATAGGTAGGCACTTCACAAATCTCACTTTTAATTACTCCTGTTCATAAAGCTGTTTATAGGGTAGTGTTCAATTTTGCAAACATTTGGGTTTTTTAATACCTGTCCACTTCAGAGCCTGCTTCAGAAACCAGACTGAGGATGTGTGTTACCCATCTGGCAGCAATCACAGTGCTCAAGTGAGTAAACACAGAATTTCATGATCAAAGGCCAAGATAATGTCCTCATTGTTCATGTAGATAAGGGTGATAAGAAAATACAATTATGTAAAGACAGGGGCAGGGAAAAGGAGATTGAGATGAAGGCTCATGAGTAAGTGTAGTTTCTGAAAGCAGTCTGAAAATGAGTGTGGCCTCTCCAAATGAGATGCTTCCTAAATGTGCAGATTGATTTGCCTGAAATCACAGCAGACCAGGAGGGGCTATTGAGAGCTGATGGTGAATGCTCCCTTTTTTAGCCAAGTGTTCCACCTGCTAGATCACATTGTCTGCTGATACTTATTTTCTAATATTACTTTGCTGAGAAGTTTCTATGCTAGTCAAAAATCAGTTCAAAAAGAATTAAAAAAAAAATCTTAAGTAACAAACAATATTTATCTCTGTTTAGATTACTGGAGCAGCATTTCAAGAAGAGGTATGCCTTCTATGGATAGTTTGTTTACTTTGTTCTGTAGTTTTCTTCAGCATTAAAGTTAGAAGAATATTTTTCATGGCTGTTTATTGTTCTTTTAATTTCCCTATTATAATTCCACTGAAGTGTTGTAACATAGCATGGTCCCATGCTTTGTGTGGAGTCGCTTGCACTCAATTTTTTTTTAATTGAATGTTTATATTAGTCCTGGGTTTTTTAGCTGGCAAAAAAAAAAAAACCTACCCACCAGGTCTGAAATTTAGATTTGTCCTACCATGACAGGCCCATCAGGGGAAATTGGTCCACCTGCCTCAATCACATGAAGTAAAAATGTAGTATTCCTTTCTAGTTGCAGCTAAAAAGAGTAGTCAGTCCAACAGAAATACATACATAAAAATAACACCTTTTTTCCCCCAAAATAAAGACAGTCAAGTTCTATTTATATAATAAAACAAGAAAGCAAACTTACTACTAAATTGTTATTCTACACTGTTTATCCAGTTAATCAAGAAAACATGCTAGATTCCTACCACCACAGTTATTAAATATATATTTTCCTAAACTAGACCCACCGGTTGAATCTATTGTCACACTCTGAAACAGGAAAATTGTGATTTAAAACAAAAGATGGAACACTGTGGAGAAATAATAACCTGTTAATTTATGCACAACAATTACCTATCTAATGAGCAATAAAAGGAGTTGCTCCTTTACCACTAGTTAAGGCTTGAAGTGGCTTTATATCAGAAAAATCTCTGCTTTTTTGCCACTCCCTACTCAAGGTCATTAAATTTTACAGCCTTCTTGTAGCCTCTTTTAAAAGACTATGACATAGATTGACTATGTGAAGCTGTAGCAATATCCTGTCCATACACAGTGCATTTATCTCTGCTTTGGTTATTTTCCTTTGACATACACTGCAAGTGTGGTTTCAGGAAATATCCTCTTCAAGTCATTTTATACAACTGGCGTACACAGGCATATCATATGTTTTGTTCCATCTTACCTTCCTTATGTTCTTTTCAGATCACCATTCTGATTTTTATGAAAGATGATATTCTGATGTGTAGCTGATCCTGTCTCCAGGCTACATGTTAAGGAGAGGTTATAAATTATTGAATTTAACTTTCAGTTTTACTGATGTTTTGTTACATAGCATTGATATCAACTCCCACCATTTCCAACACACAGCTGTGTTGTTAAAAACATCATTAGCAACAGCAGCCTTCCTAGGAATTATAACTTTTTGTCTTGTCTAAGCACTTTTACCTCTGTTAGTCCCATCATGGGTTTAATAGAGGGTTTAGAGAGTTTCCTTCTAACTCCCATTTTGCTTATCACTGTGTCATCACGGTTGGCTTGCAAGATCTTAGGGGTCTGATGCATATGTGAGATACCTCGAGGCTGCATGCTCCCTCTCCTCTCATCCATCAGCAGTTCATATTTATAAACAGACTGGTCTGCAACCACCCATGATGCAAATCAACATTATTTATTCTACTGTCAACCATTTTGATTATTATTTTTGCAATTGCGTATATCTCTGATGGGCATTCCTTTCTGGCACTCCTTCACAGCACAGGCTTTAGCCAACAAATTATTTTACAAAGCTGCTGTATGCTTTGTCAGTGTTCCAGATCGTATTCTGGGGCCATTTTTTCCTGAAGTGCTCCATTCAAGAGTTGGGAGTATGAAATTAAAAAGTATCCTCCCCAGCCTTTGAAATGAATCGACTCTTGTGAATTTCAAGGATTTTACACTGCCATATTTTAGTAATGTCCCTTCACAAAGGAGTCAAATTAGCACACAGTACTATTTCATTCATGCTTAAAAATAGGCACTGTAATGAACTTATGCTATCCACTAGCATTTATTTTCTCTGACAAAAAATACAGCTGAACTAGTTTGGAGAACCATGCAGTGTCAGAGATAATTGCTCATTACAGTATCTGGTACAGTCTAGCTCTTGTTTCACCTTACTGACCACAGGTGATAATTGCACTTTTTTTTTTTCTTTCTCGGTCTGGCTCCTGATATCCCACAGGTGCTAACATTTTCTTTGCCTCGTCCTAACATCTAGCTGGAAAGCATAATTAAGCCTAAGTCGGACAAGGTTGTTCCTTATCTGTAACTAATTTCAAGTTCACAGCTTCTTTTTTTTTCTTTCAAGACGGAATGAAGGCTTGTTGGTACCAGTTGATTTAATCAGGTATTATATCCTCCTTCGGAGCTCAGTCATCATATGAAGTATTTGATACTTTTTGATACTGATACTTGCACATCCGCATGAACTTCATTCAGCTGAGTGCTTTACCAGTTTGGTTTTTTCTAGCACAACTTAAAGTTTAGCTGCTACACTGTTCCTACTCACTCTCCTACTCCTTATGTGCTCTTCTCATCTTGTTCGAAATGCTGGCTTGGCATTTTTACACAACGCTCCTTTGTTTCTAAAAAGAGTATGCACAGACAATATCCACAGCTGTAAAAGCATGGGAGAGCTGCATTCATGCTTTAAAACGGGACAGCAAAGATGAGCAGCTTCCAAGCACTTCATAATTAGTAAACAATGCCACGGCCTGTTCCTGTCCCAGAAGTAGGACGTGACCCTATGAACTCTGCCTTTTTAAAGCTGCACTCCAGGGCTCTGAATGGGGCTGCTCCCCGGAGCAGACAGCTCCACGGGGAAGGTAAGTGGTGTCACAGGCATGGGAGGGAGGTTACGGGATTTGAGATGCGGAACAAAGCTCCGCATTTTGCTCCTCGCGCTCTGCTGCCGCCGAGCAGAGCTGGCACTCAAAGGTCCAAGAAAAGCTTGTTTATGACTTAAAGCCTGTGTTGTTCTCATTTGAGCATCTCGGATTTACCAAGAGTCCGCNCCCGATGCGAGCGGCGGGGGCTCCCCGGCGCTGCGTGTCCCGGGAGGCGCTTCCGCGGCCGAGCTTTGGGCTGTGTTGTGTTATTTATTTTACTTTATTTTTAAGGAAAAAAAAAA
>WBMY01006406.1:0-29503 GCA_013397315.1 Donacobius atricapilla | reverse complement strand
ATTTGAGATGCGGAACAAAGCTCCGCATTTTGCTCCTCGCGCTCTGCTGCCGCCGAGCAGAGCTGGCACTCAAAGGTCCAAGAAAAGCTTGTTTATGACTTAAAGCCTGTGTTGTTCTCATTTGAGCATCTCGGATTTACCAAGAGTCCGCAGCACCGTGACCACAGGGCAGCGGAGGGAGGCAGTGCCTACACAGCGCTGGGCAATATTTAAGGTGGCGGTTCTTTCCTGCTGGCCGAGCATCCCTGAACAGCACGGACCGCCAAGGGACCGCGTCGGGCATTGCTACGGATCCCTTCTACAGCCCTGCGTTAGCACGAGCTGCATCGCCAGCTTCCAGAGGGCTGGATGTGGGCCGAGAAAGCGAGCGGATAATGAAAACACCTTTATCCCACAGCCCCGGCCGCCGCCCGGCGCCTGCGCCATGGCTCGGGCCCGGCAGCGCCATGGCGGTGNTTTTTAAGGAAAAAAAAAAGAAAAGCCTAACCCTGATGGCGTTGTGTTTCTTGCAGTCCCTCTCCAAGAAACCTTCGTGTTCTTCAGCTTTGGGACCCATCTCTACATATTATAGAGATTATTATTAATACATATTATTACCCAGCTCACCTGAGTGCCTTTAAAAGTTACAGCGGTTACACAAGGCAGGTATAAAAAAATGTGCATATTGGTACTGGTCGCTCTTTTTAATGTTTTCTTAAGGGAACAAATAGCTGTGGTACCTTGCGTAAAATAAACTGCGAACTTATTAGATCTTTCTGTGAGGCTTCGCTTTATGAAGATGCTGTTGTTCAAGGAGAAGAAATTTAAGCTGCAGATTTTGTGGTTGACTGTGAAATTTATTAAGTGCATGAATTTCCAGTGTGCAAAATTGTTTGGTCAGAGACATGCTAAAATGTCTGTTACAAATATAAATTTTACAAAGCCAGAAATGTAACTTGTTTCCAGGACTTGGTTTAACCTAGATGAGGTGCACACTTGACTTTTGAATGGTGAACACTCAGAGCTGATGGAATTATTAGTAGCATAAAGATGTTTTTAAATCTTTATTACTTGGTGGAAGGAGAGATGTCTTTACTAAATGCCAGTGAAAACTGAAATGTTTTTTCATCTGTCAACTTTGTGCACAAATGTTTTGACCCACAGTATATAGTATGTGTGACTTTTTTATTTTTTCTTTCTTTTTTTTTTTTTTTTAGGCTAAGTGAGCATTTACATCTTTCAAAATGCCCAACTCCAATGCCAAACTTCATTCTAACCACAGGGGTGGCCGAGAAGCCAGCAGACAGGTGTTGGTTTCCAGATCTTTGCAGAGTGCTCAGCATTGCCTGGAGAACCAGGATTTTGGAACTGCATATGCTCACTATCTCCTGGTACTAAATCTAGCTCCCGAGTTAAAAGCTAATGTCAAAGTAAGTGCTCTTCAAATTATTTGAAATCTAATTTCTTGTAATTCTCTTGAGGTCATTGTGACATGTGTTGTACTTGTGATTTGTTGCATGTAACTGATTTCTGTTTTTATTGAAGACAGAATTGGGAAATCAGTAATAATTGGGGTGGCCAATGACTTCTTTAGTAAGCTCTGTATGAAGGGAGTTCACAGAATCTTCTCTTAGTCTCTGTGTGTCAATCACATTTAATACAACTGGGACCTGGTTAATATTTGAGCTTGCATTAATATACACACAGGCTCTCAGTAACACTGCTGGGTGCTGATTCTCCTGCGTGGGTGTCCAGGTGTATGTCAGGGCACCTCCAGGTGTTTTCAGGACTCAATTCCCTCCTTCTGGCAACTCCCAGCACCTCAGTGGCCTATGCTTTATTTTCTAGGAAACATTTCAGTTTACTCTCTTTAAATGGGCAGAAGAACTGGATTCTCTGGCACGGATTCAAGATCTGTTTAACTGCTATGAACAAGCGCTTGAACTGTATCCCAATGATGAAGTGATCTGTAATAGCATGGGAGAACATCTCTTCAGGTTTGTAGTGATGTATATTCAGTTTTTGTGAGCGTCATGTTGTAAATGCAAACACATTCATATCTGTTTTTCCTGAATACCTTAAAAAGAGTAGCCAGAGCTAAAAGAAATGTTGTTAACCACAGCAAATGTGGGGAAAAAAAGGGTTTTTTTCACAATGTTTTGTTGTTGCTCAGGTCTTCTAAGGCTGGAATTTTAAGACTGAAAGACTAAAACCACCTGGATTATGGTCTATGAAAGCATAGACCATAATCCAGGTGGTTTTAGTTAGGTTTCCTTTTTGTAATTTCTTAGTTTTAAAGGAACATCTCTCTGAGCATTGTATTAAAATGTGTACAAATATTTGATAGATTTAGGGGTTTTTTCAGTGCCGTCTGATTTGAGAGTATGCTGTAGGTATTATTAAAACTTGATTCGGATTCAGAATTTGGTTTCTTTTTTGTTTCTTTTAATTTCTTTTTTCAAAATTGGCACTTAATGCAAAAGCTGGCAACTCAAAATTTGGTGGTTTTGCAGGATGTTCCAGGTATATAGAGTACCAACAGTTTTATAGCATTCTCTTGAGTTGAATATCTGTGAGACTGGATTGCAGAACTGCTGCTGTCACGATGTTGTAGTGAGTTCTTGTAAAAAAAAACCTGTTTTAATTTGTCAAAGGATGCAGTAGTGGATGAAGGTTGGTGCACACAATGGTGTTTCAGAACTGGCTTTGCATTTTACAGCAACTCGACATAAAGCTGTAGATCATTCTTTTTCATCATGTAATGCCACTGTTTCTAAAGATCATTTTTCTAACAAAGGCAAAATATTTCTGTTACCTTTTAGCCGACATAAGACCTCTTTATGGACCCTCAGATGTTCACAGCTGCATGCATACTTTCCATTTGTTTGTCATTTTTGCTCGTAGAATGGGCTTCAGGGACGAAGCAGCTGGGTATTTTCATAAAGCAGTGAAGCTCAACCCTGACTTTGCTGATGCCAAGGAGAACTTTTATCGCGTCGCAAACTGGCTGGTGGAGCGCTGGCACTTCATCATGCTCAACGATGCCAAGAGGAACCTCACCTACCTCAGGGCCATTGAGAGCGCTGTGCATGCAGGGAGTAAATCTGTCCTGGATATCGGAACGGGAACAGGAATTCTGAGGTAGGCCACAATGCACGTTTCACTTGAATTTAATAGAAAGGTTAATAGAAAATTTAATAGAAAAGATTGGTTGCCTGACAAAATTCAGTTGAGAGTGGAAGAAATAACTACTTTGATCCTTTTATAGAGACAGAATGTAAGAAAGCAAGCAAAGCTTTCAGAAGCAAGTGAGCCTGGAGATTAGTGTCTAGTAGTATTTTTTGAACCTTTTTTCTTATTTGTTGCAGAAGCTTTTTGTGCCAGTAAGTGCTGTTAAAATTGAATTACTCACATGGATTTTCAAGTTGTAATGTTATTTGTCCTGTCTTTAAATATTGACTGTAAAGAGTGGATTCAGCATAGCTGAAGGAGTGTCCTTATGCTAACTGTGGTGGTTTATTTGCTGATATCAAGAGGATATCAGCTTGTGCAATATCAGTGTTCACACAAGAGATACCAGTTCATTTAAAGATGATTTTTAGACTTGAACTGGTAGAAATATGAAGCAGATGTGGAGGAGGGGAAAACCACTGATTCTTGTTTTTCAGTATGTTTGCAAAAAAGGCGGGGGCATCTTCTGTCTATGCCTGCGAATTATCCAAAACCATGTATGAACTTGCCCATGATGTGTTGGCAGCAAATAACATGGAAAGAGAGATCAAACTTCTACATTTGAAGTCGCTTGATATAGAAATTCCAAAGCACATACCTGAAAGGTACATTGTTCCTTTCTTTTCTGATGGTATTTTGAGCTTGCTCTTAATTTCAAGAAAATAGGAAGTGTCTTGTGACCTAAACAGGAAATAACACTGCTGTGATATTGCTTATAATGTGAGAAGGTTCTCTGTATCTTTTATGTGTTTAAAGAGCAGAAATGACAGCATGTTCTTCAGATCATCCTAATTTCAATGGTAGATAATAATGTCATAAATTAAGGAGTTTAATTCTTTGATGGTGGGAGCGTTGGGGCATAGGTAATGATACTGCAGCAATGGGAAAAAAACATTACTATGTCATAAAAGTAACTTTAACACACTTCTATACTTTTAAGATCTTGTGGCTCACTTCTGCAGCCTTTGAAGAGGATGGAGTTACTAGCATTTAATCAAGTTATGGTGATGGTTCAGGCTCATGGTCTGAAATGATGAAGCTCCTGGTTTAGGCCAATCGAGCCTTGCCAATTGTGTCAGCTGAGCTGCTGTAACAGATGTATCCCTTTAGTGTATATCATAAGTTACTAGATGTCAACTATTAATAAATAAATTACTACTGTTCTGGAAGTGTCTCCTCTTATTATGCTGTATGTTTTTTGGTTTAATTCCAGAGGATTTAGGATATTAGGGTTGTTAGTCTGTGTAGGAATTTTATTGTGCTTTGATTATAGTTTTGGGGGTTTTAATTCCTTTTTATACCCATGTGTGAGTACATACTATTGCACAAAATACATATTCTGCAGTATCATTGGCTGTGTGCCCAGGCTGAAACATCTTCCTGTTTTGGCTAGATTCTTCCCACACAATTTATTTATAAATGCTGAGCAAGAAGCTTTACAGTAAATACTTGCTCAATATTTGCTCTCTTTTATCTGCATCTTCACAAACTTCTAACAACAATTCAAAACACATAATTTTTTTTGAAGAACTAAATTGCCCACATGTACTGAAACTCCAGAATGCTGGTAAAAGTTTTGCTCTGAGCTCATATTGGTATGGTGGGGGTTTTCTTTAAAAGAATGATTGATTGTTGACAGGAGCGTTTGTAGTACCTCACATTTTTCTTGTCTAGAGTTTCCTTGGTTGTCACAGAAACAGTCGATGCTGGCTTATTTGGAGAAGGAATTGTGGAGAGCTTGATACATGCTTGGGAACATCTGCTTTTACAACCAAAGGTAGGTGAGGGGGGTACTTGTGCATTTGCACACATTCCAGACATATGGGAATGAGAAACAGTTGTCTTGTAAATATTTCATTCCTTTTGGTATGCTAAAAATGAGTGATCTGGGTTTGCTCCATGAATTTGATTTTGGTGAGTGGCAGTGAGGCAGAACATACATAGTACTTCTGTGAGCTCTGTGTTCTGAGTAAACTGTTATTTGCAAAGCATATTTCCCTGATGTAACCTTCCTTCATCACAGATGGTTCACTCTTCATCACTGTTCATTCATTTATTTTAAATCTTTTCCTGTCCCCCATCTTTGTAAGCAACACCAAAAGGGTTTGTGTGGATTTTAAATGTACAGTCAGTCTAAGCAGAAAATGCTGAATTATGGTAGAGTCATTTCTCATTGTAACACTCAATTATAATTTGGTAAATAAATTAATTTATTTTTGCTGATTTGGACCTTTTTAGAAGACTGAGCAATTCCACTGGGTCTTAGATTCTATATGTTGTGGTTTTGCTAGTACATTAAGCAAAGTAATATGACAAGGAGTCTTACATAGCCTAATCTCTGTTAAGATAATATTCTTCCTAATAAAAGGACTTCTCTTTATTTTGTCCTTGCATTGCTTCCAACTCATTTAAAAAAAAAAGTTTTAGCCGGCTGAAACTTTCCGTGTTGTACTGAATTGAAATTGATGACCTCTAGTGTTAAGTACAGGAATGGTACATAACAGAAAAGTTGTCGAATGTTTCAGTATACTCTAGCAGTGTTTTTCAATCTGCATTTTGGTAGTTACGCAGAGGAAGTTGTAGACTGGAGAGTAAAGCTGATGCCTGGTTCTATTGAAACACTGTATTTTAAAAAACCCTTTAATATTCAGCAGAATGCCAAAGACTGGTGACTTTACCAGTCGCTGAGAACTTAGCCACGTTTTAACTTGAATGGCTTGCTAATAAGTAACTTAGGCTTTTCAGTAGTGGTAGAAACAGGCCACTGTCTAATTGCACGTTTTTCATGTTTTTACAGCCTAAAACCCAAGACATTAGTGCGGGAGACTATGGCAGAGTTATTCCTGCAAGTGCTACAGTATTTGGGATGGCAGTGGAATGCAAAGAGATACGTAGACATCACAGGTGTGTTTAAACTCTAGCATAGCTTGAACCCACATTTTTTATTTGGTAAGAGAGACTGGTTGTTTTTATTGACCATTTCTCATTTACTTTGCTCTTTATTTTTTGAGTGGCTGATTATTATCTGTTTAACTGAAAAGATTTCTGCACTTACCATCCCCACCCCTTTTCCAGGCTTTTTTTTTTTTTTTTTTTTTTTTTCCCCCACCTCTTATCCCTTTGAGGTTCAGATTTTGTGGACCTGTTAACCCTACGGTTATGCTGAAATACCTGCCTCTAATACATGCTAAAGAAATTTAATTCCTTCATAGTAAAATTACTTCACAATTTCTGCATTGGATATTCTTGGATTAACACTTGGCCTTTATCCTCATTTTACCCTCTTTCTAATCTGCTGCATACCTCACTTCTGGATATAACCCTGGACCTAACCCCTGTAAAGCCAAAGTATTGATAACCCCAGCTGTCTTTATCTGTCTGAATGTCCTTTGCCTAATTCTGTACTAGCACGCAGTCGGGTTTCTTGGCTGAGACCAATTCTGACTGTGTATCACTTACTTTCATATTTATTCCAATCTTTTAGAACAGCATCACTGTATGGAGACAGTCTCTGTCTGAGAGGTTTGGACTTGGTTTATTTTGTTTAGGATTAATATTGTTGTAGATTAGGGAAAATACTAACTTCTAGAGGAGCTCCAGTGCACTGGATGAGGAGCAGCCAGGCTGCATCAGTGATTTCTCTAATGCAGTAGACCTGGAAAGTGGCCAGAAGGAGAAAGAAGTTCCCAAGGTAGATGATCACAGAATAATTCATTTTATAAGTTAACTGTTCATCAATTAGAAGAGGTTTTGTCATTAAACTGGGCATTGACCATTCCTTACAAAATTTAAATAGAATGAAAGTTGATTTGCTGTTAACTTTGGATTGTTGAATTGACGTTACATTTTAATAACTTAAGGTCAGGTGATTAACAGGACTGAAGTGATTGTCACAAATTAATTATATGCTGTAGGAAGAAAAAGTCACCTTTAAATTTCTTGCCTTTATAGTTCGAGATCCCTTTTTGATCCAGTAATAACATTTAAGACTATTTTAACAAGCCCTGTTTTTATGTAATACATTTACCTGTTCTCAGATTTAAGCTGCACAGATCTCTTTGAATTATTCTGATGTTCATGCCTTCACATTTCCTCAAGTGTTTTCACAATCTACAGGAATGCTTTGGGGTTTGGATTTTTTTTTCTCAGCAGGAGGCCTAATGAAACAGCAGTATGGAAGTATCTCTTTTCCCACGATTTTTATATTATCTAGCACAGTTCTGCCTTGAACAATTAATACAACTTTTCTTTGAGCTTTTTCTCATGCTTTGATTTTTTTTTGAGTGGTTAGAAGTAGACATCGAGTTCAGAATTGAATGAATACATGATTTTTTTTTCCTGAAATACATTTAAAAGTGTGTTTAATTTATCATCAAACACTGATTCATCTTGCCCCTTTAAGTCCAATTGTTGATAATCTTGCATATCACAGCCATCTCTCTGTGTCTGATCTTCTACTTCATATTCTGTCCCATTCTTTCAGCAATTTTAAGTTATGCTTCATTTCTTGGGCTCTCATTGGTATTGGGTTTTTTTTCCCTAGGATATAGTGAAATTCTTAATATATATAGGGCTTTTTCTTAGTTTCTACTGACAGCATTCAGTTCTGATTCTTGAAAGTGAGGTGCATTTTCTGCACTTCAGAGCTGCTCTGAACATGACAAAAACCCCACAGAATTTAGTATTTTTTAACTTCTCTATTGTGTATATTACATATATATACATATATATTACATATATATTTATGTAATATATATTATATATATAACACTGTATATTTTAAAATAATTAGTCAGCCTAATTAGGGAGAATTTCCTTTAGGCTTTTGGTGAAATTACTTGGAATTTAATTTCTCCTCTGTTTGCCTTTACTCCCAGAGTGGGAATGCAAGAAGTTGCTGGTGTGTGCTTGTCAGATTCAGTGCAGTTCTTCAGTCCCACATATGCTGCTGCTGGCTCAGAGGAAACTGTGGAGCCCTACACCACCGAGAAGCTCAGTCGTATTCCTGGGGGTTACAGAGCCCTCACAGAACCCTGTCAAGTCATGACAGTGGATTTCAACGATCTGCAGGTAATGATTTTCCTTACACCCTTCTTAAGTAGTCTTTTTATGATAGTGAAAGTTCTGTATCTCATTTGTTTTTGTGCTCAACTTCACAACAGTTCACAAGTGCAAAGTTGGCAGGGCTGCACTGAAGCCCTCTGCTGGTTTTGATGCTTGTCAGGGTGTGTGGTGATGTGATTCCACAGATGACAGTCTGTAATTTTTTTGAAGGTGGAGTTTTTTTGTTTATTGGGNAGTGATTTCTCTAATGCAGTAGACCTGGAAAGTGGCCAGAAGGAGAAAGAAGTTCCCAAGGTAGATGATCACAGAATAATTCATTTTATAAGTTAACTGTTCATCAATTAGAAGAGGTTTTGTCATTAAACTGGGCATTGACCATTCCTTACAAAATTTAAATAGAATGAAAGTTGATTTGCTGTTAACTTTGGATTGTTGAATTGACGTTACATTTTAATAACTTAAGGTCAGGTGATTAACAGGACTGAAGTGATTGTCACAAATTAATTATATGCTGTAGGAAGAAAAAGTCACCTTTAAATTTCTTGCCTTTATAGTTCGAGATCCCTTTTTGATCCAGTAATAACATTTAAGACTATTTTAACAAGCCCTGTTTTTATGTAATACATTTACCTGTTCTCAGATTTAAGCTGCACAGATCTCTTTGAATTATTCTGATGTTCATGCCTTCACATTTCCTCAAGTGTTTTCACAATCTACAGGAATGCTTTGGGGTTTGGATTTTTTTTTCTCAGCAGGAGGCCTAATGAAACAGCAGTATGGAAGTATCTCTTTTCCCACGATTTTTATATTATCTAGCACAGTTCTGCCTTGAACAATTAATACAACTTTTCTTTGAGCTTTTTCTCATGCTTTGATTTTTTTTTGAGTGGTTAGAAGTAGACATCGAGTTCAGAATTGAATGAATACATGATTTTTTTTTCCTGAAATACATTTAAAAGTGTGTTTAATTTATCATCAAACACTGATTCATCTTGCCCCTTTAAGTCCAATTGTTGATAATCTTGCATATCACAGCCATCTCTCTGTGTCTGATCTTCTACTTCATATTCTGTCCCATTCTTTCAGCAATTTTAAGTTATGCTTCATTTCTTGGGCTCTCATTGGTATTGGGTTTTTTTTCCCTAGGATATAGTGAAATTCTTAATATATATAGGGCTTTTTCTTAGTTTCTACTGACAGCATTCAGTTCTGATTCTTGAAAGTGAGGTGCATTTTCTGCACTTCAGAGCTGCTCTGAACATGACAAAAACCCCACAGAATTTAGTATTTTTTAACTTCTCTATTGTGTATATTACATATATATACATATATATTACATATATATTTATGTAATATATATTATATATATAACACTGTATATTTTAAAATAATTAGTCAGCCTAATTAGGGAGAATTTCCTTTAGGCTTTTGGTGAAATGACTTGGAATTTAATTTCTCCTCTGTTTGCCTTTACTCCCAGAGTGGGAATGCAAGAAGTTGCTGGTGTGTGCTTGTCAGATTCAGTGCAGTTCTTCAGTCCCACATATGCTGCTGCTGGCTCAGAGGAAACTGTGGAGCCCTACACCACCGAGAAGCTCAGTCGTATTCCTGGGGGTTACAGAGCCCTCACAGAACCCTGTCAAGTCATGACAGTAGATTTCAACGATCTGCAGGTAATGATTTTCCTTACACCCTTCTTAAGTAGTCTTTTTATGATAGTGAAAGTTCTGTATCTCATTTGTTTTTGTGCTCAACTTCACAACAGTTCACAAGTGCAAAGTTGGCAGGGCTGCACCGAAATCCTCTGCTGGTTTTGATGCTTGTCGGGGTGTGTGGTGATGTGATTCCTCAGATGACAGTCTGTAATTTTTTTGAAGGTGGAGTTTTTTTGTTTATTGGGCATAGCTTGGGGAACTTTATAAACTACCTGACCATATGATCAAACAGCTACCGGCCCCAGTACAGGGAGGGGAAGGAAGGATGTAAGAGATCCATCCTAAATGATTCATGTGGTTGTGGAGCGGACTTAGTTTATTCCTCTGAAGTCAGTCTTCACGAAGCTCTTGAAGACAGGAGAAAGGCTGCATTTTCTATCTGGTATAAAAACGTGAATGTTAGTGGGTAAGTGTAGAAGAGGAGGTGAAGAAATTATTCTGTTCAGCCATTTGCTTCCACACTTCAGCTCCTTTGTATTTAGGGTGTTTCTGTAATAGGGCATTCTGAAATCTAGTAACATAATTTTGTGTATTTAGCACAAAATACATTTGTATGTATATGCTAAACAGGCCTGAACTGGAAGGCGAGGAGCTCAGCCCCTGCAGCTGAGCTTGCTAAAAAGATGACACATCTGATCTCTGGTGTGCTTCTGGCTCACTGACCTGTGGTGAGGACCTAGCATTGAGTCAGAGCTTAAAATAGATTTTGTTATATAAATGAAATTATTCTTGGCTGCTGCTTGGCCAGGAGTTGCAGTTTCTGAATCAATAGCTTTTCCTAGTTGGCTTGTCTGACATCCTGAGATGAAAAATGAATTAAGACAAGGCTCTTCAGTATACTACTGGGAACAATCTCTGTGACCTAATGTTGCTTCTGCTTCCAGCATCAATAAGAAACTATTGCTCTCATCTGAGAGATGTCTGTTTTTAAGCATCTGCCTGCTGGCAAACATGTGAAGATAATTTTAAGGAGTAAAGAACCGTGTTATTCTTGAAATCATGTTTTCAGAAGTGCTCGTTTGAAGTTTCAGTTAGACTAATGGAGTGCTTCTGTCATGAAATATTAAGATACCGTAAGTAAAAGGGAAGAAATGCCTCTGTTATGAATCACTGATGTTGTTGGGAGTCCTTGGTTACTGTTTGTTGTTAATTTGTCACTGGGCCAATGTGGCAGTTCCAAACACTGGTAGGTTACTTTCAGCATGGATTTTTTGTTGTTGTTTTTGTTTTGGGGTTTTTTTTAATGTATTATGTATGTCATGGCCACACCTGGATGTTCAATCAGTGCAGCTCAAAAGGAGGAAAAAAAGTCTTTGTTCCTATTGTAATAAGAAAAAATTCTCCTAAACTTAAAAACGGTAGTAGAATTACTAAGAACAGAAATTCAGGGAAGAAATCACCTGGGACTAGTAGGGTAGTTTCTAAGACCTGTTCTCTAAACTCCTGTTTCAAAGAACTAAAGGCATGTTGCATTTATTCTGTTTGTGCTAACTATCCAGACCTAAACTGGCAGAACTAAGAAGGCCTAAAATACAGTACAAAAGTGTTTCTCGAACTGAGTTGTAGGAGACTTCAAATACATCACTACAGATCAGAGAAATAATAAGTCAAAATTCACAAATAATAGTAATAATTTGAAAAAAGCAGCTGCCTTATGGTGAGTACTTTTATTACTGCTGTTACTAGCAGCAGCAGCAGCTCAGTCCCTCCCAGGCAGGGGAATGAGGTGTGGCTATAATTACACTTGCAGCCAGCCAGGTGCCACATGTGTGCATGTTTGCTGGCAGCAGATCAGTGCCACTGGCAGGGGAAATGTTTACCTCTGCAGCCAGTAATTAAAGCTCAGTCTCACTTTCAGGCCCTAAAGGAACTGTGCTTTTGCCAACAGTTACAGATTTTGGCTCTTCCTAATCCTTCATGAGGAGTTGTGGCATGGAATATGTGAGGAATTGTGGATCAAGACATAGGAAACATAATAACTGCATTCTTTCTGTAGATTTTCCTTCTGTTTGTAGGTCTTTCTCATTCAGAGGACGTGTAGTATTGAATCATTCTGGGGTTTTACTGTCTATTCCTGTCCTATTGCTTTATTTCCTTCGCTCTCTCTTTAACAAGACTCCTTGCTAAAATGCCATCCTGATGTGCTATGGCTGTTTAGATCTGTAATTGGCATAAAAAATAGAAGAAGGTTTATGAAGTGGCAAGTGTGAGGAATAAATATGGGTTAAGCAGCATAGCAGAGAACAGGGAAAGCTGAAATAAGCCTTCAAATGGGTTTTTAAGTGATGGCAATGTAACACTGCAGTTACTAGAACCCATTGGATGAGAACCTTGGGCCTGCTACTTTTGTGGAATAATCAGGAAGAATACTTCTAATATCAAATACACTTCAATGCCTCTCCAACTTCCCAGAAACCGAGAACAAGGTGCATGCTTGTGCTATTGCTGTCTTAGTTCAAGGCAAAGCTTCAACTGACGGCTCTTTTCTTCACTAGCTGAGGAGGTACCAAAAAGATGACTGGCAGCAAAGCACTTCTGTTGAAGAGCAGTGAGATCTTACTATGAACTTTGTTATCATACAGTAATTCTAACTTGCCCACTGTTCAGCCATCTCAGCTGTGAGAGAGGGATAGACAAGCTCTTGGAGAGCACAGAACAAAGAGAGAAGAACAAGAAACCCAGCACAGCATGTGACAGCTACTCCTGTCCTCAGAGCAGGACATGAACTTTTCTTTTGCCATGTGTATTTTAAGATTTAAACTTAAAGAGAGCAAGTGTTCACATAAGCAGATCAGGAAGTTGATAAATGTTTTGGAAGGGCTATTACTAAGCAGAATGGCTGTGACTGGGAGAACCTTTGGTCCCTTGTGCTTGACCTCCTGTTAATGGGTTTATGCCAGAACTACATTAGTGCCGGTCTTCTTGTGCTTGTGAATGTAGGTAGCAGAAGGTAATTCCTGAGAAAAATAAATTTCACATGAAAAAAGACTTAATTCCTGTTAACATATTCAAAACTTTTTAGGAGTATTGGAGAATTTATAAATTATCTCTTTAGGGTAGACCTTAAGATCTTCCAAGTAGTAAAATTGTACATGCCTGAGCTTTTACACAAGGCCTACACAGCTCAGATAGAAGATAAAACACCCTCAAAGGTGTCTGACTTCCTGTTTTTATAATGACTCTGCAAGCCTGTGTTTTAGCAAATTCACAGCACACAATATTTCTAGAACTGATTGAACACAGGTTTTAAGTGAAACATGTGCCTGAGCATTGGCTTGAGTCCAGCCAAAAGCCTGGCTCTGTTTTTATTCCTTGTCATAAGGCAAGCCCTGCGAGTCTGAAGTCTTTCTTGCAGTTTTCAGTGGGTTTAAATGTGTGTGTTCTTAGATGTAGGTGTGTTTGCTTTTCATGGATGCAGGTTGTCCATGTGGGAAGACAGTTCCTATGCTAGTTAGTGCTAATGATGATAATGGGTATGTAGAGGCTTGGTACCTCCAAGTTTCTCTTGGGTGCCCTCATGGATTGGTGCAGAAATTGTGGATGATTTAGTTTAATGAAACCAAATTTGTATTTATGGAAATAAACTCCCCCACCTTTTTTTCTCTTTCTGCTTTGGTCAGGAGCTGAAAAGCCTGGCAGCTAGAAAGCCCTGGAAGCTTAGCCTGCCAGTCACTGAAGGAGGAATACTGGATGCTGTTGTGGTGTGGTTTGTACTGCAGCTTGATGATGAGCACTCTCTATCTACAAGTCCCAGTGAGGAAACTTGCTGGGAACAGGCAGTGTATCCTGTGCAAGGCCTCCTTGGTACGTCCTGTGGGTTTGCTTGTTGTGGTACATTAACTTGGTTTCATTTTGTTTGTTTGTTTGTTTTCATTTTGCTAAGTTAGCTTATCTCAGAGACTAGAAAGTCCAAATAGGATTAGAAGCTCAACAGGAAATAGCTGAGAGGTGGTTCCTGATCTCCCTGCATCAGGACTTGTTTGTGGGACTTTGCTCTTAAGCAGATGAGATCTGGGAGAATACTTTTCATTAAGTTGGGTTTTCTTTCTGTACTGAATTTAATGCATTGTGGAGCATCTCCAAAAAGTGAGGCTACTGACTGGCTCACTTGGTGAACATGTGACTGAGGAGAGGAAGAGGGGCAAGGTGAGGTAGGAATTGCTAGCTGCTACTGCCACAAAACCAAAACTGAACATTCCAAGTAAGGACTTCCTTGCCCCATGTGGGATTCAACTTGGAATACTATCCACATACAGCTACTGGCAGTGTCATTTTTAACAGTGTCTACTCTGTATTCACCCACCTTTTATTTTCCTGTTTCCTAGAATCTTAGAATATCTCAAGCTGGAGGATCATAGAGTCCAGCTTCCTGCTTCTTGCAGGACTACCTAAAATTAAATCGCCTGTCTAAGAGTATCATCCAGATGCTCCTTGCAGTCTGGCAGGCTTGGTACTGTGACTACTACCCTGGGGAACCTGTTCCAGTGACTGATAATCCTGTGGCTGAAGAACCTTTTCCCAATATCCCATCTGAACTTCCCTGATGCAGCTTCATTCCATTTGTTTATGTGCTGTCTCTAAGAGAGATCAGCACCTTCCTCTTCACTGCCACCCTTGAGGGGGTTCCAGACTGTGATGAGATCTTCCCCTCAGCCTGTTTTTCTCCAGGCTGAACAAAACAAGTGTCCTCAGCTGCTCTTCATGAGCCTTGCTCTTGAGGCCTTTCTCTGTTGTGGTCACCTGCTCTGCACACACTCTAATGGTTTGATGTCCTCGTATTGTGGCATAGTTATGAACAGAAGAGATAATGGGGTGGGTGGGTTTGTTGGTCTGTTTGTTTCAAGCACCTTAAGACTCTTCAGTGATGCGTCTGTAAAGTAACTGACACAGTGTTTTTTGTGTCTTTTGCCTAGATTATTCTGTGAAGACTGGAGATACTGTGATGATGGAAGTTTGCTGCCAAGACTGCTACTTGAAGATCCAGAAGATTTCCTCTTTGGCTTCAGAGTGTGGGATGGATTTCAGTGACAGAGACAACATGCTGAGTTTGGGCAATGAGGCTGAATTATGTAATGCTCTGGCTGGACTTCAGACAAGCACCAAACAGGATGGCAGCACTCCAGTGTGTGTGCTGGAATCCACAGAAATAGCCCTGCTGAATGATGTAGCCTACCACGAATGCTTTAAAGCTGCCATGAGCAAAGTGCTGCTGTCATTAAATCCAAGTAAGGACTTGCACTCCATGGACGTTGATGGACATGGCAGCGGGATAAACCTCCAAGAACATCAAAACAGGAGCTCTCTAGGTGTGGATCCTGATGCTTTGTACATTTTAGATGTATCAGAAGGATTCTCCATCCTGCCAATTATAGCTGGCAAGCTTGGACCAGTTAGAGCCTACAGTTCTGTTGAGAAAGAACAGCATCAGGAAGCACTTCATGTCATTGCAGAAGCAAACCATTTCCCTAAGGAAACATTAGAGTTTTGGCTCAGCCACTTAGAAGAAGAAAGTGTGGTGTTACAGAGACCCAAATCCGACAAACTGTGGAGTATTATTATCTTGGATGTTATAGAGACATCAGGTTTAATCCAGCAGGAAGTGATGGAGAAGGCTGCAATATCCAGGTACAGTATGAAAGGACAAAAATATTCCTAGGAATCTGTAATTACCTGAAAAATTTTAAGAATATTCCTTGTAACTGTGTAATTGTTGTTATGTTGCTTCTGTAGAAAAAGGTTTTTTCCTTGGATTGAACCTCCCAGTGTTTCTGGCATGACCATTGTATACATTTTATTTTTTAAAAAAGCATAAAGATTTCACCATCTCAGATTGCTTTGTCTTTTTTTTTGTGTGAGAATATGAATGGATGGTCATATTCACTGGTCTGTCAGAAGTTTGCAGCATAGCAAGGAATAACCAAGGTAGCTTTTAGTGCAAGGTTAGAAAAGCCTAGATTTGTATACGTGTCAAACGGTTGTCAGAACAAACTGGTCCTGCTAAAAGACAGACACGTGGGGTTAGAACAACCAGGGAGGCAGCAGCAAAGCTGCTGTTCCTCACAGCAGGAGGAGTGGGAAGGAAGGCAGAGGAGGAGAAGTGAAATAATGGAAATGGGTAACTAAGTGTGAAATGGATTTATCCCCTTTTGTAGACCTAGGGAATCTTTACTGTTGACCTTTGTGTTTAGTGATGGCGTGTTATGCTTAGGAGCACTTGACTTGAGAGGAAGAACTAGTGTGCCTTCCTTAAATGTAGTCATTCTTCTTTCATTACTGTTGCTTGCTCAGCTTTACAGGTGAAATCCCTCTCATTTTACAGGTGTTTACTTCACAGTGGAGGGAAGATTTTCCCACAGTATGTGTTGGTATATGGGATGCTTGTAGAATCGGAGTCTCTGTTGCTGGAGAGCGCTGTTCAAGGAACAGAACCAACTCTGGGGTTTAATATAGCCCCTTTCATCAACCAGTTCAAGGTAGGAAGCTGGTGGGTGGCTGCCAGGCATGGTTTCAAAGCTGTAGCTGTTTAGATTTGTTGTGAACTGTAAAAAAAACACTGTTGAAACTATCAAGAGAGGGTTTTTTGTGACCACAGAGGGACCTTGAGATAAACTAAAATGGGTGATATTTGTTTCAGAACTGGCATGGAAGTTTCATACCAGTTACTCTACAGAACAGTGACTGTGCTGTTACTGTTCCCAGGCAATTGTATTCTGATGTTTCAAAAGAGATTAGAGGGCTGTATTTTGCATTTTTGTCTATCTCTGACAACCATTCCAGTAATTCCTGGCAACTTTCATGTTACGATTAAGTTTTCTACCTTTTCCCTTTTTAATGGCTGTTGCTGCCTGAAGTTCTGGTCTCTACTTTCAGGTACCTGTTCGTGTGTATTTGGATCTCTCCACGTTACCCTGTGTCCCCTTGAGCAAGCCAGCAGAGCTCTTAAGGCTGGATCTCATGAACCCTCTGCTGAACAGCCCCAGCAGAGAAGTGAAGGTGAGTTCTGGGTCCAAAGTGCATTGAACTACTCTTCTGCAGTGCTGCTTCGTAACTGCTCCTGTGGGCTAAACATTTCAATACAGGATTTACTTGTCTGCAGCTGTCTCTGAAAAGGGTTGAAATGGTTGGAACTAGTTCCTTTTCAAAGAATGAAGTATAACTGGTTATTATTTTAAATATTTTTAGATACAAATTTGTAAGTCCGGCCGAGTCACTGCCATTCCCTTCTGGTATCACATCCATCTAGATGAAGACCACAGCTTGAACACATCTGATGAGTCTTCACACTGGAAACAAGCTGCAGTTGTTCTGGATGAGCCCATCCCAGTTCAGGTTGGAGATGAACTTGTACTTGATGTCCAACACCATAAAAGCAATATCAGCTTTACAGTTAAAAGGTGAAGAATGTCCTGTGTGATTTGTGCTTATTTACCTATGCATAAACTGACTGTTTAGAACAACACTGCTGTTACTTTGTATTAAAGTCTAAATTTTATTTACTCATCAAAAAGGTTGGTTTGTTGCTTGAATAATAGACACTTAGGTTCCACTGGTGGACTAAAATTTGCACTGTAAGGGTATCTTACCAAGCAGTTAGAGAAAGTATTGCCTTCACTGCAGCACAAACCTGACTGCTGGCTCATGTAGTGACTGCAGCAGTGGGACAGAGTTCTGCTACCAGGTCAGCTGTAGTGAGGGAAAAAAGCATCTGGGTATCTGTACCAGCCATAAACAGCTGTGGCTGTTTGGGGCAGAGTCCTTGTTTTTCAAACTGTGATTCTGCTTCTCAGTTGCCAGAGCCTCCTACATCAGTGTGTTGAGATGTTACCCTTGTGGGAAGACTGAACAGCATTCCATCTGCATTATCACAGATCTGTGTTGCACACAGCATTCTAAGAAGCTGTAAAGGAGTGCTGTTGGATAACTCAAGCTATATAATGGAAGATAAAACTGGTAAACTTCTTAAATCTCCCAGAGAATTTTTTTCTGCAACTACGATGGGTATTAACTTGTCTGTAGAGTGTTGTATAAAATACTACATCAGTCACTGCAGTGCTCCTGACTATCTTCTGCAGCATTACATCTTGGTATAATGCAGGTAACCAGTTCCTCCTATTAAATTTGTATACAAGTGGAAGACTAATAAAAGCTTTGAACTGAGCTCTGATTCTACCTCTGCAGAGAGGAGGAAGACTGTTAGCAAGATTTTTCTGTAGCTAAGCTTGTTTTTACTGACAGTCTATTCCACAGAGAGGTAATTCTGTGATCTTTCCTTAACGGCACCCTGTATAAAGAGCCATCCAAAAATGATTCTTCTAGAAGTTCTGGGCTTGCTGAAGTCATTATATACTCTTCATTAGGTCAGAGATTTCAGAAGGTTTAACTTACTTCTATCTATCAATTTCTGTTTATCAAGTTTGCTCAGTTTAACCTCAGGGACTGTGAGATCTGGGGTTGTGCCAACCTCAGCTGAACCTGCACCTGATAAATTGCTGTAATAAAGCTCCTTTTGGAAGGGTGGAGGAAGCATCTCCATTTTATTTTTTACAAAGCAGAGGCATTAAGTCACGTTTTCTGAAGATAAAGTAACTGAATACTGTCCTTTATCCAAGGAGTCCAATGTATAATGAAATGCAAGTGAATTAGAGTAGGACAGAGGCTTTTGATACTTCATAAAAAATAGTGTTTCTTAAACCAAAACCTAAAACCTTGATCCATAAAATTTTAAGTTAGTCTGACACAACTAAACCTGGCAGGTGCACAGTGATTTCACCAGAGTGCAGTTTTATACGAAAGTGTTTATATTTCTTGTGCAGGAAGACCTCTGATAAAAACCAAAACCTTACAGAGTGTGTTAGGCATATTTATTAAGATTTTAGTAATTAAGATGAAAGCAAAATGACTTCAAGACAATTGAAAGACATTTTTGTGTCCTTGAGTAAGGCAAGAGCAATCCTTAAGACTTCTGATTAAAAAACTTGGGAGGAGATTTGGCATAAAACAACAGAGGAATAAATACAGTCAAGAGGAAAATGAACTATTTGCAAATGAACTTTTCATATAATCGTGATACGTTATGCTGTGGAATACTGTGGTAGTGGTTTTCCAAAGCCAGGGTATCATTGCAAGATTTCTATTCATTTTTTAAATTCAGTCTTTAGGGAAAGGTACAATCCTGTAAGCTACTGCAGTTAAAAAAATAATATTTCTCCCAGAAAAAAAAAAAGCAGGAATACTATATTGTGCAAATAGAATAACTGAATAATAGTAAAATAACATAGCAGCTTTCAAGAAATACTCTGAAAGAAGTAACCAAGTCACTTAAATAGCTGTTTTCCTATCAAGGTCCCTTCTGAACCTAGTTTTACACCAAACAGACATAACTTCAAGTATTAAAAAAAATTCTTCAGAGTGAAGGTTTTGAAGAGCTAGAACACAGTAGCTGCTCTGCTTGCAGCAGCCCTGCTCCCTCAGCTATTACTCCTACCCCTGCCCCTTTTTACCTGTATACGTGCAGGAAATCCAGGTTATTTCTGGTAGTGGCTGCAGGGGGCACTGAGGTCCCAATGCATTGTGAACCTGTACAAGTTGTTTCCCTTTAGAGCAAAGTTATTACATACATAAGGTGATACCTGGGATCAAGCATGGATTAGAAGATTCTGATTCTTCATAAGCCCAAACAAGCATTCCCTTTACAGTACAAGCCCTGACATACTGAAAGCACAAACTCTTGCAGTGGTTCTACGTAAGATCCTCTCCTTCCATGAGGATAGTTGTAGTCATGTGTCATTCACACTCTTAAATTACTGTAGCAGTAAATCAAATTACAAGAAGGAGAACAGTTTAAATAAAATCTTTAATTGCTTATGTACAACAAAGGCAATGAGTTGGCAAATTGAAAATTATGATTTTCACTTTCTCACTAACTTCAGATACAGCAAGTACATACTCAGCTATAAAATATGCAGCCTAGTGAGTAAGGCGCAATATTTACATCACACTAGTACTGCAAAAAAAGCACTTAAGATGAATTTACTGACAGCCAGAAGTTAAACATTTACCCTGGAAATGCTAACAATGCTGAAAAAGAAACCTAAGATCTTGTCATTTAAAAAGTAGTGCTCTACTGGTTTGGTTGTTTTTGTCAGATTGCAACCATGCAATAATAGTAAAAATCTGATAATGGGATAAAAACAAATCCTCTGTGACATTGTCAGTTTTTGCAAAGTAACATTTTGATACAAGTGTACTGCTTCTTGAGCTGAAATCTAGTCCTAGTAACTCCAGTATTAGACTAGCTACATAGTTTTACCTCAGCCAAGATCTTCTCTGGGGGAAAAAGACAACTATTACATTTGAATCCAGGCTATACTAGAAGCGTAATACAATCACACACAGACACAAATTTAAGAACACAAATTAAAACAGACACAATATACCTTGCTTTAACAGCTTAAAAAAACCTTAAGTGTTAAAGAACTTATTGCAGCCCAAAATAAAGAAATAATTTTGGTTTCTATTTCTTTTTCAATATCCTTCATTCCCCCTCCATGTATTTTAAGGTAGTTACCATTATTCTTATTTTAGAATGATAGGGAAAAGAATAGTCAAGGTAAAGCATTAATCCAAAACTTACCATCCTGGCTGTCTCTTCTTAGACATAAAAGACTTACAAACCATGAGTCGCAAGGACAACAGATACACCAACCATACGATCTGGGCATGGACTTTGATGGCAAGGCCTGCAGGGAATGTTTTCTTTGTAGAGGTTCTTTACTAATGCTCGGTAGTAACTATCTTCATGAAGGGACTTTATTTAGCTATGTAGGAATGGGAAGAGGTGGCATCTGTACAGAAGGTATCATTTCACCCACACTCCATTCAGCATCGGGTACGGAAGTTAACCATCATTAAGACAAGCAGAGTTAACACAAACAGTATTTGCTACTGCTCTCCTTAAATTACATTCTTGAAATTAGGCTTTTCCATTGCTAGTAGTACTTGCACTTCCTTTTTATGAGTAGAGGATTTTCAAATGTTTCTTTTGCATCAATGAAATTCAGTGTAATTTTGATATGATGTGGAAGCGTTTAGCAGTTTAAGGAGATGATGCTTAAATTGATGCAGAAACCTTTACAGTGTGCGTGTTTCATATCCATAGGGTACTCATAGAAATTCACATCCATTACAGATTCAAGATTCAGATGTCAGCCATACCATATCCTCTTCCTTTCCATGCAACAGCTTTCCCAAGCTTTTCAACTCTCATCCATAATAGTACATGTTAACAGGACACATGTGGAAAGTATGTAGTGACTCCTTGACACATTCAAAGAAAAGGCGAGTTTAACTTTTATCCAAAGCTTTCTCTGCTAAGTTGTTCTCTAGTTCAGGTGATTCCTCAGCATCCTGATTGGCAGAAGGGTTAAAAAGCCCATCGACGGCAGGGGCTGTCGTGGGTGTTGTGAGAGGGGTCACAGTGTGTCCAAACCCCTGATAGTGACCCATGGGTGAAGATGGCATTGAAGAAGCATCAGAAATTGGGTCTTGAGTAGATGAAGACAGTAAACTGGTATGCTCGTTTTGTTCATGATCCTCAGCAAAAAACATTTTCCTTGGCTGGCCCAAAACTGTCCTCCCTAAAGTTATGCAAAATGAAAAGGGTTTTTAATCCTTCCAACACCAGTCTTTGAACACATCAACTCTAAAACAGTCATGTTAAATTATGAGTCTTTGTTTTGTATTGGTTTTACACAGGCATTGTTAGTTTCAATAAACAAAAGTATATCTTTCCATGTAAGAAAAAAACCAAGTACATTCCTCTACTTACCTAACCTTTTCTTTTTAAAAGAAAAATTAAAAACTAGACTCTAAATCAGTCAGGACTTCGGGAAAGAAAAAAGTGCCAGATAAACTGTGAAATCCTCTAGGGATGTAGCTGCCACTGACTTGGTAATACACTGTTCTCCGGCTACTGTAAAGGTGGGCAGTAATGTGACATGAAGCTGGAAATACAAATGTATTGATAGATTGTACAAATCTTGTCTGTTACTTACCCACATTTCGAACCTGTTCAGAGATATCTGCCCTTAGATCAGAAATATCCCACATTGCAAGGAAGGAGTCAAAGCATGAGCCCTCTTCAGCTTCTTGAACATAAGGTTTATAGGAAAAACTGTAGTGATGTGCAATAGCAGCCAGAAACATCTCCACACAAATGATAAAATCCTGCAATGACAAAGACACTGACTTAATCATTCATAACTGGAGAAAAGTAGTTCTGGGTTTCTTCTACAACTGAAAGGCTGCAATCGCCCTGGGATACTGACATCAGCTGCTTTTCCAACCTGATATTCCTGGCAGCTTTTAGAGAGCCATATATACAGGACTTGATTTAAGCAGATAATTTAACAAGCAGCAGCTCTACAATGAATACCTGCAAGAAGAAATGCAAAGCTATCCAGACATATTTCTCTGGGGCACATTCTTTCTGCCCAGTACATGGATATAGAAGTGTCGAACATAAAACTTACATGAGCTCACTGGCTGAAACTTAGCCCAACTTAGAATAAATCATTACTAATCAAGCCTGTGTTAATTACAGTGAGTATGATGATATTTCTTGAGATCAGCTGTGTCATTTTACATATAATCATTCCTCCTCAGAAATAACTATCTGCTCCTACCTGTAAGCCTGTAGCCACAGCTTCCACACTTTGCCAATCCCAGGTGTGTTTCTCAGAAATAACACCAACTTTCACCAGCAATGCAATGAGCACAGCCTGCCTATAAAGAGAATTGATTATAAGAAGTATTTGTATTAGAATTGTAACAGCAGTGCCAAAAACCTACAAGCAAATCTGGTCATATGTATACATAGAAAGAATCTTAAAAAAAACTTTTCTGCTTATATGCTTAGATTTTACAAGGAGGAAACAAACTTAACAAGAGATGTCATTCATCACTCACCTTAAATACCAACAGAACAAACAGAGAACGAAAGGAGAGTGAGTTTGTTGTTCCAGTCAGTCATTAGAACAAGTTGTTTCTCTTTCAGGTTGTTGCTGTAGCTCATGTGTAATGCTCTGATAGTCAAATACACTCCCTCATTAGCAGCTACATGTGAGCAATGCTCAAACAGGAATTTTTATTTCATTTACAGTAACTTATTTCGAAAAAGTAATTTTTTTTTTACTTTTAAAAGGAAAAAAATTAGTTTTGAAATAACTGCAAGTGAAGATTCTAAAATAAGTTACGGTCTTACAAAAGAGCAAGTCTAAAAAATAATCTTAAGTGAACAAGACTTCTCTCTCCAACATGTTAGTCCCTCTTCCCCTCACTGCAGGTCACTAAGATTATTTAAGGCCTCTAACCTCAGTAACAAATCCAGCCATTTAGCTCTTTTATGATCTGCCCTGACAGCAAGAAGTAACAAGTAAAAAATCCACTTACCAGAAAGAAACAAAAACTACCATCTTCACACAAAGGAACTTGCCAACAGGCTGGATAGGGTTCAGTTCCTCACGCAGGACTTTATAAAACAGCACCAGACAATACATGGCAAACTGACAAGGAAAAGAAAATTAATGAAAGCTTTCAAATCCTTGTTTATTTTGTGAGGGAGTTGCGTTACCCCATCTCGATTTAAAGTATGTATCATAGTATGACACAACCTTAAAATGCTATCTGTTTTTAAAAAGAGACTTTTGTTTTATGGACTCTTTGCCTTTCTATTTTAAAGCACTTCCTTTCTTTTTTTTTTTTTTCCTGAAATTCCAATCATTTCAAACAGGACACAGAAGTTCATGCTGCTGCTGGGACTGTTGTCACAGCAGAAAGCAATTACAGCTCCTCCTGTGACAGTCACCCATCAAACACAGAGGTGGCAGTAAAGGGAGAACAGAATTTCCAAACGATCCCAGTTGTTATGCTCTTCTGACTCCTGCTGCTGTTGCCAGGAGAAGTCAAACCAATCCATGGATTCCAAAATGAAACTCTCAATTTTACGGGCTGATATCTTACCCTGACATTATCTGAAGAACAGGTGTTGGGCAGGCCAGACTCTCAGCACTGCACACACCATTTTCATTTTTTTCCTGTGAATGTTATCACCATTTTTAATAAAATTTTTAACTTATTGATTCTTTGTATGAGTGTTGGGAGGAAGTTGTGAGGGCAAGTTATCTGTTACCAGAGAGGGGCAAGTCTTAAGTTTTAATGCCTGGGCCATACCACCTCATCCATCAAATAATTTGCGGTAGAAAGGTGCTTGCTTTATGGAGCTTCACAGTAAAAACAGTTTTAGATTATCTGGTTTTCCAGTGTTTTTCATACATAACATTTAACAGACAGGAATTCTGACTTACAATGGAAAATATTCTACCTGGAATTACCAGACATTAACACAATCACTGCCAACAATTCACACAGAACATTTAAATAATACTGATGAATTCAAAGAGCAGAAAGATGTACTCCTGATACTCACTAGTTGTGACATGTTGTTAAGTATAACCAGGTAAGTCCATGCATTGTTGAAGCTGAAGTTTCCTTCATCATACACTCCCACTAGTTCACAAATTCTGGAAGAAGTTTTAGAATTAATCACTACGGAGTAACAGATTACTTCCCTCAAGTGCAACATCTTCCCTATATCAATCAACCCTTAGAATTCAAAACCTCTTCTGGTACTCAAATATGGGCACTGGTGGCCAGCACAAGATTCTGTTTCCAACAGCACATATAATACAGAAATATTTATATGGATATTCATTGCGAGTAGCAACTTTTTCCACAATCCCACAGATTTAACAATAATGACTATCAATACAAGGCTCATGAAATTAAGCTTTCAGCACCATTATGCATCACTGCCTATTGTTCCTTTACAAATACAGGCTGTATGATATGAAGGCACACAGTCAAGCTTGTCACATGCAAAGTTAAAAAAATTTAGAAGTTACATGAAACCTTTAAAAATACTCAGTTGTTGAAGTCAATGCAAAAAGGGGGAAAAAAGAATCTAAAAATTAAGAGATCACAAAAATGTGTTTCCCACCCCAAAAGTACTTCACATTCTATCCCACTGATTACAGAAGCTGGCATTAAGTATTTATGATTTCAATTCTGCATACAGTCATTTGCTATAGGGGAATCATAAAGAAATTATAGGTTGATTCAAATTGTTGGGATCCATTTAGCATGTAACACGAGTCTGCTTTCAAACTGCCTTGATCCCATACAAAGGGCATGAAAATTCTTTCCAGTGTAACTCAGAATCATATCCTGAAGATCAATATTAATTATTTATCAGTGTACTTACAAAGCAATAATGGTAGTAAATGGTCTGACAACAGTGTACTGCAAAACACCCAGTTTACATCTAAATAATAAAACTCTGAAAGAGAAACACAAAATTCATTGTACAAGGATTTAAATACAATTCCCTTATGGAGGATTCCTATTCTCAGTAGATTTACTAAGGTAAATTTTAATTTTACGGTAATCTCAACTTCTGCATCCAGGACTTCAGCTTTTACAGTATACAGGTGTATACACAAAATAGCAGGATTTTTTCAGACACATTACAAGAAATACTCAATGATTCACTTATTTTAGCCATGAAAAGCTTCTGGCTGTGCTAAACAAAGAGAATGCAATTTTTGCTGTAGTTGAAGATTTAAGAAATACTATGACTCCAAATGTAAGAGACTTAAAAATCATAAGTGCTCTAAACACTTAAGAGAACCAAAGCTCTTTGCCCACTATGGCAAACTGTATAATGAGGCTGTGACCACTGAAGCCCACCTTCCCCTCCCCTCACCTCAAACAGCTTTATCAAAATCAAAATCTCCTAAGAGAGAGAGATTTTACCAGTTTAAGCATTCAGAAACAAACACTTCAGGTGCATAAGGCCTTTCATCCTTCACCCAAAGTAAAAACAACAAGCAACCCGGTCTACTCCCAATTCCACATGAGGTTTCCAGCAAATATTTTATTATGGCAAAAGAAGCAGATTCCAGGAGACCTTTTTTTAATATTCTTCAAAAATAAGAGTTTCCTTCAGCATCTCTGGAGTCAATCCATGCATGTTAATAACTAAGTCCAACTCACAGGATGTTTTATAGCTTGTCACTTGTCCACAGCTGCTTTCAGCAGAGGTTCACAGCTGATCAAACACGTACAAACCATAAACTGAATCCATCAAGCAGCGAAAGTTATGCTGCTAAATATGCAAACAAAATTTTTGGGTCTGCCTATACAGCCGAAATCTTGAAGATATCATCATATACTTACTCTCCCATAGCCCACGACGGACAGCAACAGAGAGGGGGCAGATGCCTCTGCTGATCTTTTGCTTCTATTATTAACACGAGGTTTGGGTACCGGTTGGTTAAGTAATTTGAAAGAAAAACCATAAAGTTATAGATGACATAAGCTTCATAGCATTCTCGACATGTATCCACATATATTGCAATCTTGGGGTATTTCAAAGCTATCCACTGCAAGAAGAGAGGTACACAAAAGGTTACGTGCAAGAAAGACAGAAGGGATTCCAACGACAACACTGGTTCAGCAAGCCCTTGAGCCAGCAGGCACTGATCAAACAGGGCTGGGAGCACTGGGCTAAGGGGAGAGCAATGCTACAGCTACAAAATAACCTTCTCTAAAAACACACACACAACTTCAGATTCCACCTGTAGTAGCCGACTCTCTGAGTTTCAGACCAAAAACGTATTTTTTGTTTTTACTGAAGCTGTGGTTATGGATCAACTGTCAGAGCTCTAAGTTTCTGACTCTCACAATGATGTTGTACTGTGCAAAGGATATTACCCTCTGTCCCCTGAACCAAAAAGGAATCATTTTAGCGCTAAGCATAACTTGGGAAAGAATTCTAGTAGTAGGCCAAATTTGGATAAGGAGGGTACAGCACTGAATTTTGAGGCAGCTCTTGGATCAGTTCGGTTTCCACTTCTGCTATTAAGATGGAAGGGCCAAAAGCAGGCTCCCGTCATACCCCCTTCCACATCCATCATAAAGGATACTCAAGGACAGGGTTAAGAAAGGTTATCAAAAGCAGCCCCAAATCTCCAGAAGAAGAACATAGTATGACTAGAACTATGCTTCTGACACACTCCCTAAACAGGAATGCCCAGAACTTTCTAGGACTACCCCTCTTCATGCAGCACATTTTCTGTCATGACACTGTTCTCCCTCACTTGCACAACAAACAGAATTTGATTGAGCTAGTAACAATAAGAGAACACTTACACTGTCTAAACTGTAAATCGGCACCATCCACAGAATCCTGTTAAAACAACAAAAGAACATTTTATATGACTAAAAGTATTTTAATTCTGAATTAAGTCCAGTATTTGTAGCATAGGCAAAACGTGAAATATTACCTTATTATTGGTTTCTGTAATTCAGGTTGAGTATAATGGACTAAGTGTTGTAGTATCCCCCAGAGAGATATTGGTATAGTCATCAGCAGAAATATCCCGGCAATAAACCATGCCTTGGTATGAATTCCAACCTTGCAAGATCAAAGTTTCAGTCTTAATACTTTCAAGTATTTATAAGTATACAAAACACTCCACAAAAACAGAATAATGCCCAGCACTTAATTTAGTGAAACCCACAATAGATTCCTTGCTTTATGTATGGAACTTGTCTTGATTCAGTGCTGCATTATAAAGTTTCTGAAAACCTGTGGATTTAAAAACTTTTTACCTTTAAAATCAAGTTCCAAATAATATTCAATTAGTTTTCATTTAACAAACTGAAATAGATATGCATGTAGATACATAAAACCACAATATCTGCTAAAACACGGGGTTGAAATTTTAAATCAAAGCTCTCTGAAAAACAACTAATAATCCCAAATACCAAAACCTGAGAAACACAGGAGACTCCTCTCAGTTTCCTTTGATGAGAATCTTTTCTCTGATCCCCTACTTTACATCAACATCTCACGTCTCCTGTTGTTTTCCAAGTGTCAGACTTAATGGTATGAACTAGGATATAAATATCTATTATGCTGAACATGCACTATGCATCAGAACAGGAATGCAAACCAGAAAATTTTAAACACATTCAAGACAGATCTCACTGTCCTTAAGTCCTGAAAATTATACCCTGAAAAAGCCTACCTCCAGAGGCACTGACCTGTATTACATTGAACAATACATATACTGTAAGGTTAAAATTTTACTTCTTGTTAGAGAAGTGATGCAATCATATGTGTGTGTAATTCACACACCACAGTTATGGTACCACCAGCATGAAAGAGGAGCTTCTCTATCTGTAGAGATGCCCCATTAAATTCTCCCAAAACAGACAGAAATACCTTTTTGAATGCCAGCATTAGTACTAAGGTTCAAAATTTAAGTTCTGGGATGAATTTATGGAGAGAGCCAGACTCTTCTTGGTAGTGCCCAGCAACAGGATAAGAGGCAATGGGCAGAAACTGATGCACAGGAAGTCCCACCTGACCATGAAGAAGAACTTCTTTACTGTGCAGGGACCACACACTGGAAAAGATTGTCTAGTGACGGTGTGGAGTCTCCCCTGCCGGAGATATTCCAGACCTGTCTGGACACAATCCTGTCCCATGTGCTCTGGGATGACCCTGCTTGAGCAGGGAGGTTGAACCAGGTGACCTGCTGTGGTCCCCCCTCCAACCTGACCCATTCTGTCACTCTGTGACTCCTGGATAACTCAAATTTCTTCAGCATTGTACCAACTGTTCAAACACCAACTATTACGGAAACAGAAGGGGAAATAAACACTGCCCTGCTCCTCTGAAGTTCACTAGGGCTTTTGCAGCAGGACAAATGTGTCCAGCAGCAGCACAGCACTTCTTCAGCCTCTCCCTTCATGGAACGGGACAGGTTGGAGGGGACCACAGCGGGTCAGCTGGTCCAACCTCCTGCTCAAGCAGGGTCATCCCAGAGCACATGGCACAGGCTTGTGTCCAGACAGGTCTGGAATATCTCCGACAGTGAAGACCACAACCTCTCTGGTCAATCTGTTCCAGTGCGTGGTCACTGCACAGTAAAGAAGTTCTTCCTCATATTCAGGTGGAACTTCCTGTGCACCAGTTTCTGCCATTGCCTCTTGTCCTATTGCCCAGCGCCACCGCGCAGAGCCTGGATCCATCCTCCCGGCACCCGCGATTCCGAGACTTTTACACACCGATGAGGTAACACATTTCCCCGCCGCATCGCTGCCCGGGGCCGAGCCCGCTGCCAGCGGCCCGCCCCCGGCCGCGCCCCTCACCTCCAGCTTCTGCAGCTCCCACACGCAGAGCGGCACCACCACCAGCAGCCCCACGATGTAGAGCAGCACCACGAGCGGCCGGATCCATCGCCGCCAGTTCCCGCAGGTGCACGGCATGGCCGCGGCGGCGCCGCCGCCAGCGCTCCTCGCACCGACCTCAGCGGGCCGGCAGCCCCTGCGGAGTGCGCATCACCGGCGGGGCCGCCGCCTCGGCTCCGTGGCTCGGCTCCGACTCC
>WBMY01006405.1:118088-128681 GCA_013397315.1 Donacobius atricapilla | reverse complement strand
CACGTTCACACCACGTTCACACCACGTTCACACCACATCCACACCACGTTCCCAGGGATTCTGCTGCCTGAAGCAAAGAGAGCTGCCTGCCAAACGCAACGCTTCTATCTGTGTGCTGGGAAAGGGAAAATCCCACAGGTTTGTCAAAGAGCCTCCTAGCAAATCATCACCACCACAGCATGAGGGACCTGGGGAAACAGAGCATTTTGTAAATGACCAAAGCAAAATTCACTCTTCACAAGTGCCCACCTCTAAGGGGCCTCTCGGGACACTGAGGAGTCCTCAGTTTGAAAAACTGTCAGCAAAAGAGCTCTCCTCACTCCCGGGCCTCAGGGACCCCTCCTGCTTGCTGTAGCTTACTCCAGCTTTATCAAAAGCCCAACAGAAAGGAGAAAAACTGGACTGAAAACAGCTTTAAAAGAAAAATATGATAAAAGATTCAGCAGAATATCTAAGAGATGTATTCTAGGAAATGTTTAAGAATTTAAATCTTTCCTTGCCAGTGCCATTCAAGGCTGTAGGTGGGTCAGAGATGCTGCAATGCCTCCTCTCAACACCTCAGAGTCCAAACTCTTCCCCATTCCACTGACACCAAACTGTCAAAACCCCTCGGTTATCTCAGTGTGGACTAAGATCAAAAAGCAAAACCACGAGTGAATTCTTGTTGTTGAGCACTCCAGTGAGAAAGCAGCGCCTCATCCCAGCCTGCTGCCCTGCTCAAACACGCCCAGAGCACTCAGAAACAAAGACCTCAGGCTGCTCGGGTCACTTCACCTTCTCCTCCAGCGCCAGCACTCCTCAGCCTTTGCAGCGACAGAAAAAAAGCCATAACGGTGGGAAAGCCATGATGGTGCAGCCACCAAAAGCTCCCATCTCACTTACCAGTCTGTGGGTGAGCTGGATGGTGATGAGAGGGGACCCCGACAGGTTGGAGGACAGCTGGGGCAGGGGCTCCACTTTGAGCGAGATGAGAGCGCTGCTGGCCGAGATCATGGAGCCTTTGTAGGCAGCAGCTTCTGCAATCCTTGGGAAGAGGTAAATATATTAAGGAAAAAGAATAACAACTGTTTTCTCGGTTTTAGTTCATACATAACAACAAAGGGACACAGGAATTTTTTCCATTCAAGCCAGTGAATTCCTCTGGGGCAGCAAGGTCTGGCCCCAAAGGATCCTACGGGACTGGAAGCCATACCTATAAAGAATAGGGAACAGCTCTGGACACCTGGAGACTGATAGCAAAGGTCCTCCCTGTTCCTCCTTGCAAAGTGTTACAAGCCTTGCTGGAAGTGTTTGAGGGAATCAGAGAGGGGCCTGTGAAGGGATCCAAACAGGACCCCGAGCAAAGTGAGGGCGAAACTTGCAGGGGCTTTCAGGCTGATCAAAGAGAGAAATCAGTGTGTGAGACACACAGACAAAATGCACACAAACACAGGAATCTAGAAGTGATTTCTAGCTTTGCCTTGAAAAATAGATGATGGAGAGTTAGATTTGTTAGAGGGAAAGAGAGGTCACAATACAAGCAGCTGAACTTGACTAAATCGCTGATTAGTCCTGGAAATGCATTTATTCTAGTGGAAAGTAATTTTGCAGTACACAAGAACCCTTATTTTAAGGTAAAACTTATGAGTTTGGCATTTTCACACATTTAGGAGTAACTGGGATCCATTTGGTTTCAGGGCAGAATTCTTTACTCTCAGTCACAAAGTGTGCAGGATTAAATTCCTGCTGTCATCTGTCTCTGGAGCAGGCGGATGAATGGGTTTTTACCATGAGAAATCTGAGCCCTGGTGAATCAACCACCAGCTTGGGTTTCCAAACACAGCCCACCACTGGAAAGGGCCAGTTTGAGAGCAAATGAAAAAGCACCTTGTTCACACCCACCACCTGTCTGCAGTGGTTTCTTATTTTTATTTTAGAAAAAAAACCACCAAAACTCCACATGTCAGATGTCCAAATAACTTCACTCAGCTCCTTGGCAGGGTCACAGAACTCATTTAGCACAAGCCCTTAGTTCTGACCTTAAAAAACCCATCAGCACCAGAGATTACTTCTGCTCCCAGTAACCTGCATGTGGATGGAACTTGCTCACCTGAAGGCAGGATTTGCTACTCTGATTCGACAAATTTAAGTTTAGATAAGGACTCCTGAAGTTAAACTCATTATCCAACAGTTTGAGGTTTCTCCCACACAGATTGAGAGCGTGGATGCTTTTTCCACACCCGTGATCTGCTTCTTTTAACTTCAGAGACCACGGTGAATTTTGAAGTGTGACAAATCTTCATCAGAGGCAGGGAATGGTGCTTCTGTGCCTGCACAAGCCTCTCTTCACCCCGGCCCTGGGTGTCAGGTCCACATTTACACACACTGCGTGTGAGCAGGAGCAGAATGGGCTCAGAACATTGCTGTGTTTCATTTTCTTTGGGTAAAAAATCAAAGGTTGCTCCCCTTAGAAACTTATAGTTATGTAGTCTGAAAATAGAAGTCATCTGTCTGTACAGCACAAATGATCCAAGAGTTTTGGTTTTGGCTTTCCACCACAAAAAAAGAGAAAAAGGTCAGGTTTCAAATTACAGGTGTTTGAGTAGCCCAGTGGTAGAGGGAACACAAAAGAAATTCTTTAAAACATACTACTCTGAGATAAAACTTATTCTACTGAAAAGTAAGCAAAAAAGTTATAATGGTAGAACACAAAAAAAGAAAAGCAAGCAGAAGAGAAGTGCATACTTATTTTTAAAACATCTTTGAGTACCTGGGGTTTGGTTCCACAGAGGAAAAATTGCTAAGGCAGCATTCCCTGAATTATTACCTTTTTGGATGCTGGTTTGGGCAGGCCTGCATCTACAGATTTATAGACGTGATTGTGTAGTGCATTACACACTGCAGACGTTGCAAGCAGTTAGAATTAATTACAGAAATCTAGGAAACATTTCTTTTCCTGTGCCTTTGTGTTTAACATTGTGGCAGGGCAGACCCTTCCTTCTCAGAATGAGTGCTGAAAACAAACAGAGCTCAGGGGAACAGGAATGTGCCTCAGGTTGTCCTGCCCCACGGATTCCAGGGAAGGTGCTCGAGGATTACAGCTCTGTCTCATTTGCTGTACCAGGGCCCCAGGACCTGTGACAGCGCGTTAGAATACAGAGCTTTGATGTGCAGCATCTCCAGCCTGGTTGTGTTTGCTGAGCTTTGACCTGAGGCAGGACCATTTTAATTCTCTTTCTCCCTTTGAAAAATTGAGATTACATCTCATTACCTTAATACACTGCATTGATCCTCCTCTGTGAAAAACACAGGCTCCAGTAAGTTATTGCCTCAGTCCCCTCATGTAAGTACAAAATATTGCACGCTGATGGCACAGCTCCCTCAGCCCCTGCCGAGTCCTTTCCTTGGGGGAGCAGGGCAAGCACCAGCACGGCTTGCCATTGATTTAGAAATGCCATTTGCTGGTCCCTGTGACTGCCTGGGCGCGGTCAGCGCGGGTCAGCCCGGCAGGGGCTCCTCACCCTGAGGGTCACCCGGGAGTGCCCAGGGGTGACCCCTGGCTGGGCTGGGCTGAGCTGAGCTGCTGCTCCTCTGCTGCTCCAGCAGCAGCCCAGCCCAAAGTCTGGCGGTGTAAACCGACCCACACCGCCCAGAGAAAATCCAGTGAGAACAGAACTGCACTTGCTGACAAGGACCGTGTCATGGTTTGCATGAATGGCCTGGCAGGAGTCCCCGGGGGTTACACAGCTCTGCATTTACTTTCTCTTATCTGCTCATGATTTCACTGATGTGGTACATAAAGCAAAAGGTCTTTAAAGAATTGCCTGGTCTCCTGTTGTAAAATTACCTTATGGCTTTCTAGGATTAGGATTCAGATTTTGTCTAAAGAGGGATGCTATGTTTTCTTACTTGTTTCATTTAAGTGCAAGCTTTATCTTCATATGTGCTAGGAGAAAAAAATGCAATTTCCTTTTATGAGACAGATTAAATTATGAAATTGTAGTACCAGATCTGATGAATGGAAGGAGAGGACAGAGAAAGACAAACATGTTGCTATGGGAATCTATTTTATGGCAACCTAAAATAAAACAGGTAATGTAAACTTTAATCTCTCTCCAGTTAATGACTGCACGCCCTCCCCACTGCAGAGGCAGGGTTATGGCTTGTCGTTTGTTTACAGCTGATAAAGACATGACTGGAGAGGTGCAGCAGCGGGGTAATGAGCGGGCTGTCATCCCCTGGCGGGGCTGAGGCACTTACTTGGTGTCCACGGGGTTGATGTTGTGGAAGAAATAATGCATGTTATGGTAGAGCAGCCCCACGATGGTGATGCAGGCTGTGGAGAGGAGCAGGAGTTAATCCTCGGGGCAGCAAGAGAACTTCCTCCTAAGCCAGAGAGCTCCTGTGCCCAGGCTGCAGCTCACTGACCTCTCCGACCTTCACCCCTCTGCTTTAGCAGAGCCCCAACGGCGCTGCTAAGTGAAGAGGTGTGAGCGCATTGTCCAGCACAGACACCGAAGTACAGCAGAAGGGTGCCCGTGCTGCACCCTGCACCCCAAAACGGAGCTGTTACAGCCACCGGTGGTCAATTCTAACTCCCCCAGCAGCAGGAAGGGGGGCAGGACACGGCAGAGCCTCCCCGGGAGCCACCAGGGTCCCCAGGCCACCCCCTCCCCTGGCTGGCAGCCGATGAAATCAAGGCAGGCAGTCAGCCCCAGTGTTCTGCTGGCTGCCCACATTCCAGGGAATTCTGGGCTCTCCAGCGTCTGAGTGAAGAGGCAGACGTGTGTTTTCTCAGAGTGAGCCACACAGATCTCTTTTACTCTCCCCTTTGTTGGGTCCAAGTCTCTGTACTGTCAGCTGTTTAAGGTGGAATAACAGATTTCTTAGGTTAGCTCATCTGGACAGTGTAGAAGTGTGGCCTGAAGGCTGAAATTGCTCAGAAGTGAGCTTTAGATGGAAAAGAGTAAAACATTTAATGCCCTGGATACACCGAGGATACAAAGCACGACGATGTTCTGGAAAATCAAAGAAAATCTACATGGTGAGGAACTGTGTAAGTGGGAAAGGAAAAAGCTCCTCTCACACGCTATTTCTGGCACTACAGGTTGGTTTGCAATTATAGTTATTCAAACCTGGGAGGACTTGCAGTCTCCAGCCAGAGCTCCTGCCAGTGCAAAGAAACAAAGCTGTCACCACAAATCGGGCAGACAGTTCAGTAATTCTCAGAGAATTCCTCACTGCAGGTTATTTTCAGCTCACTTTGCACTTCATGAAAGAGGGACCGACCATCCCTCTGCAGAGGTGACTGCAGAAAGGCCCCCGGGTGAGGAAATTCTGTGGGCTGGAATTTAGGGCACATAAGTCAGATTTTCAAAGATTGGAGGATGGAGGCAGATGTTTCTGTAAATGGGTTCCTTCAATCTTGGAGTAGATAGTTAACATAGATAATTAACTTCAAACATTGCTACTTTAGAGTCTTGACTAAAGGTGCACATTTTAGCCATGCTTCCTTTTGAGATTTTTAAAATTTTACATAGGTAGGGATTTCTGAGTCCTGCCACATCTTCATTCTGCTCCTGTAGCTGCTATTACTAAACCCTGTTATTTTATAGTTTTATTTTATACAAAAGACCAATTTTGCATGAAGGGATAGATAATACCTGATCCGACATCCTGGATTTTCTTAAAAATAACCGGTTCAGATAATTAAAAAAATAATTATGAAATTATGGCTTCTCTGATGTAAAAATGTGTCAGAATTAAATGGCTTCAGTCTCTGTTGCTCAGCTCTATCATTCAATATTAATTCAACTGATATGAAAACTCCAGCACATTAATTGCTCGTTAGCATGACACGACCACTGCTTCTTCCTCAGACTCAGTGCAACCCACAGGGATCAAATCAGTTACTTGAAAAAATAAAGTGAACCAAAACCTGTTCTAAAGCAAAACCATTTTCAGATACCCCGTGCACACGGGCCCACTTCTCCCTTTAATCTTTTCCTTACCTTTTCCATGGAAAGCTTCACTGGGAATGGAAATGTAGCTCTGCCCCCGGGACGGGAATCGATAGTGGGACACATTCAGGGTCTGAGGGTGCATTTTGAGCACGGCGTAATCTGTGTGACAACCCAAGCAGGAACATCAGCACACCAACAGCCTCGACACCTCCCTGGCTGTTCAACCAGACTTCCCTAAGAGCTATTGCACCTCTGGCGTTTCAACCCCAGATGTTCGCAGACAATACGGCAAATCCCCCGGGCCCAAGGCTGCCTTTCGGAGCTGACTCCTCTGTGGCGGAGCAGTGGTTTGTGCAGCTATTACGGCACGGATCACCTCCCCAGGCCCAGAGACAGCTTCCAGGGCAGCAGCAGCTCCGCAGCCCCCCGCACTGACATTTGCAGGCACTGTTTCAGTCCTGCACAGGAGAACCCCAGTGTGCAGGAGGGGCAGGCAGTGACGGATGGTCCGGGGGGCTGCTCAGGCTTTTCGCCCCTCAAAGGGCTCTCAACAAGGCAAAGCAGGCAGCCAGAGCAGATAAAACACCTGCGATACCTGCAGCATACAAAGATGCAGATGAAATTAGGGTGCTAAGATGCTAACCAGCAGTAAAATAAAATTCTCCAAAAAGGTCAAAACTGTTCCTATTATTTTCAGTCTCTTGCAAAACCCTTGTAAAGATTAAGGTTTTGTAGCACCCAAACCTCCACAGGCTGCATATGAGCTGTAGGCCCTTTATCTCCATTAGCACAGCATTACTCAATCCTACACACATAATATTTATTCTGAATCCATCCCCAAATAACCTCAGGGAAGCTCAGGCACAGCCAGAGCCATCACCTCCAGCCTGACTGCACTGACATCTTCCCACAAATCAAACCCGGATTTGCGTTCCAGAGGGGGAAATGGGGCATCTTCCCACAAATCAAACCCGGGTTTGCATTCCAGAGAGGGAAATGGGGCATCTCCCTGCATCTTCCCACAAATCAAACCCGGGTTTGCATTCCAGAGAGGGAAATGGGACATCTTCCTGCATCTTCCTACAAATCAAACCCGGGTTTGCATTCCAGAGAGAGAAATGGGGCATCTCCCTACAAATCAAACCCGGGTTTGCATTCCAGAGAGGGAAATGGGGCATCTCCCTGCGCCTTCCTACAAATCAAACCCGGGTTTGCATTCCAGAGAGGGAAGGGATGGGTTTTGCGTCCCTCCTGCTGGCAGAGGAGGGGTGCAGGCACGCAGGGTTTGGGACACCCAGGGAAAAGCTCTGCCCGGCCCCACCTGCCACGGACGAGGAGCCCTCGAGGGTCAGAGGCAGCTGCTTCCCCTGCAGGTTGTGGGCCAGGTGAGCCAGCACCGTGTCGATGGTGTGGAGCAGGCTGCCGAACACGGCCGGGCTCTGGGGAGGGACAGACGGACAGGGCGGTGAGCGGGGAGCTGCTCTGCACAGCACAGGGGCAGCTCCCCCTGAAACCGCTGCCCGAGCCAGGCGGGGCTCCCCACCCTCCCTGGGTAAAACCCGACAGCCCCTGATGCCCCCCAAAGGTGCTTTATGGAACCAAAGGCTGCTGCCCCCGTCAGCGTCTCACAGCCAGCAGCGCACACTCAGTTACAGCCGGGCCTTGGCGGAGTGAGGCCAAGAACTCCGCAGAAGTTTCTGGACAATACGTAAAGGTTGGTATCAGATCTTGCTTGGAACACAAGCTGAGGCACTGCAGCTTGGCCTTCCTTTCATCTGCGCTCAAATGCTCCTCAGTATAAAAGCTGCTTTAACCTTCCAGGTTGAGACTTGATTCATAAAATCTCAGAGTTAATGCATGTTTCGGTGAAAAGGAAATCTATTTTATCTGAAATCCATTCACACCAGAGATGATCAAGAATTTGCTAAGATTAAGCTAAGAACTTAAATCAATTAGACATCCTTTTGTCTTAAAAGCATTTTAGGCTTCAATGAGACCTCCCTGTGCTTTCGCTTCTCCTTCTCTCAGTTTAAAAGCTCTCTCTTCTGAAATCCATGCTTTCTTAAGATTCAAGCAAAAAGCTCAGGAAATTTCTGGATTCACCCTGCAGGTATTTCATCAGTGGCAGATGATAAAATAAGTCATAGTGCCAAGAAGTCCCAGCAAGCAAAATGACAGTGACAACCAGGTCTGTTATCACCCGTGTGAATTTATGCAGCTGAAGGAAATCACAAATCTAAGCCCACTTGTCTTACCTCTGGTGCATCAATCCAGTTGGACAGTAACATAAAGTCTTCAACAGCTTTTAAAAATGCCTAAAAGACAAATAAAACTCGATTATTTATTAATCAGCTACACCTCCTGGCAAGGATCCAGGGCAGATCTCTGCTAGGATTTTTCTCAGGTTTACGTTAAGATGACAAGCCCACTTCCACTCCAGCCACAGATCCATCTCTACCTGCCAGCACCCTCACCATGTCCTGTGTGGGGACTTCTCAGAATAACCATTATTTTATTGCAACAAACCCCGAGGTGCAGTCATTCCAGCTGGGCTGACCCCGGGACTCCGACTGAAGTCAACTTTTCCTCCCCTTTTATCTAAATTCGTTTGACATCTGTAGAATCATTGAGGGGTTGGAAGGGACCTTAAAAATCGTCTCATTCCAGCCCCTTTTCTGTGGGCAGGGGCACTCCCAGTGTCCTGTCCAGCCTNATTAAAGGGGAGCCCAGGAAATCCTGCTGGTGTGCACACACACAGGGAGAAAGGGGGCACAGAAAACTGCCCTGAAGGTTAAAGGGGAGCACAGGAAATCCTGCTGGTGTGTGCACACACAGGGAGAGAGGGGGCACAGAAAACTGCCCTGAAAATTAAAGGGGAGCCCAGGAAATCCTGCTGGTGTGCACACACACAGGGAGAAAGGGGGCACAGAAAACTGCCCTGAAGGTTAAAGGGGAGCACAGGAAATCCTGCTGGTGTGTGCACACACAGGGAGAGAGGGGGCACAGAAAACTGCCCTGAAAATTAAAGGGGAGCCCAGGAAATCCTGCTGGTGTGCACACACACAGGGAGAAAGGGGGCACAGAAAACTGCCCTGAAAATTAAAGGGGAGCACAGAAAATCCTGCTGCTGTGCGCACACACAGGGAGAAAGGGGGCACAGGAAATCCTGCTGGTGTGCGCACACAGGGAGAAAGGGGGCACAGAAAACTGCCCTGAAAATTGAAAGAAAAAAACCCACATTTCCAGCTAAAACTCATCTACTAAAGAACCTTCAGAAAATAAATACAGTGAAGTTCCACTGTGAAACATGGAAGGCACCACACAACAGCACCCAAGTCAGATTTGTCAGAGGCAATTCATTACAAACGCGGGTCAGTAATCAGAAAGTTTATTGCATATCACTTAAATCAAATTTCCTTGTGCTGTGAGGCGTGCGCCAATCAGGCAGAGATAACTTTACAATCTCACGCGCGCTCAGTGCCTGTCTTTCAGAGAATTAGCTGCAGACAATGCAAAGCCTCGCCATCAATCAGGCAAATGACAGAGTCGGTGCCTATGATCAGGGCTCTCTTGTATTTACGTCCCGAAATAGCCCTGTGGAGATAATCATGGCTCGCATTCCCGCCTGTAAATCGCTGTCGTGGCACACAAAGCAGCAGCAGACAGCGCGAATGAGCGCCCCAACAGCACCGGCACCGTGTGGGAAGCAGGGATGGCGTCTGGCAGGATGCTGTTCCATTTGCAAAGGAGAGCCCACACAAATTTTTCAGGGAAACAAAGGAAACAACGTATTAAAGCTTTTTAGAAGGGCTTTTGCTACATATTAAACGGTGATCCGTGAAATCCAAGCTTTAGAGTTTGCAAATACTAAGCTTTTAACACAATCTCTCAATTGCTGTCCCTGTCGTTTTCTGAAGGTTTATTTGTATTTTTTTGTCTGACTAAAGCGCCCTTGTCACTCTGGAATTACCCTCAGGCTTAGGGGAACAATAAGCAGCGAGGGCAGAGCTGATTTCTGCACTAATGCCTCCGCAGCCTGCTGAAATCAGGGAATGAGACGCCCATCACTTTCCAGCAGGCTGCCTTTCTGTAATTGGGGCAGGGCCCCTTGTTCTGGGCTCAGACCGCAGGAAACACCTGCCTGCTTTTCCCCCTCTCTGCATTAGCTTGAACAAAATAAATCCCTTGAACCCATTTCAGCGGAGACAGCGACTCCACCGCTCCCCTGGGCAGGCTGTTCTGTGCTTGACAACCCTTTCAGGGAAGAGTTTTCCCCTAAAATCCAGCGTGAGTCTCCCCTGGCGCCGCTTGAGGTTATTCCCATCCTTGTTATTTGGGAGAAGAGATGCAGCCCCCCGGTGTCCCCCTTGGTGATGGTGGGTCCCAAGGCACCAGCACTAAATTATTTAAGGACTGGAGGGACACTCCAGCTCCTCTCCCTGCTTGCTGCTCCGTTTCTGCCGCTCCCTGGAGTGGCCACTGCGGCTCCCGCAGCCCGGCTGTCCCAGCTGCCCTGGGCTCACCTGGGCAAGGCCGGGCTCACCTGGGCTCGGCTGGGCTCACCTGGGCAAGGCCGGGCTCACCTGGGTGAGGCTGCGACCACACCTGGGCTGGGCCAGGCTCACCTGGGCTGGGCCAGGCTCACCTGGGC
>WBMY01006405.1:105880-117997 GCA_013397315.1 Donacobius atricapilla | reverse complement strand
GGCCACAGCACGAGGGGCTGGAACCCAATGGAGGGAGGGGGAGGGGGAAAGGAAAGGAAAGGAAAGGAAAGGAAAGGAAAGGAAAGGAAAGGGTTTGTTCAAAGATGAATTTTTGATTGGCAGTTCAGGTCTATGTGCCATCAGTTCTGAACAAGAACTGATAGAAAAAAGAAAAACAACAGAACTTTGACACTGCAGAGAGCAAGACCACGAGGATACTAAACCAGGCAATTTTTGTATTCTCCATATGAAAGATCAGTTTTCATTTTTTTCATTGTGCTTCTACTAAACAGATGGAAACCAATTTTCTGATTGTGGTGGGAAATTTTTTCTAATTTTAAAGGAAACAAAAGGAAAAATTATCAAAATGGTTTTTAGCCTCCTATATTTTCAAAGGTAACAGTAATGCTTCAGAAGTTTTTTTATGGTTTTTTTTTTTCCTTTTTTAATATAGTAACTATTTTGTCTAACAATTAATTTCCTTTGTGTTCCCATCTTCCCATGGTGGCTAGAACTTCTGCCTATGCATATCCAAAAGCATTTAGAATTGAGGTACGAAAACAGGTGCCATTAATGAAAATTAAGCAGGGGGGAGGGTCTGTAACTACGTGATTTATGCACATTCTGCCATTATGGAGGAGAGTTCTGAGCACTGTCCTACCTCGGGGTGTGTAGTGGTTGTCATCAGAGACCAGGGGAGTGTTGAAGAAAGCAGAACTTGCACACCTGGGGTGATACAAACACAAATGGGCGTGTTAACAAATCTGAATTCTTTATATCAGATACATAATTTTATATATATTCCCACCTCAGGCTGAATCAGTTCTAACTGAAAGCAACAGATTTGCTGTTCCCTGGATTTTATTTATTTGCAGTACTGTGGCCACACCGCCTTGTTTCAAAAATTTAATTTTCTGATTCTCTCATCAGTTTTATTCCATCATCTTATTACAGATGAACATTGCAGTAGCTTAAGTCATACTTAAATCTTTGCAAACAGGACACTTCAAGTGTTATATCCCAATTAAAAAAAGGTCAGCTGTACAGTTACAACTCTGACATCCATCTTTCTCCTCTAGCTCTTTCCCCAACATTTACAGAAATTCTTTAGGGTTTGGGGTTTTTCTTAATCCCATGTCTTATCAGAAATAAATAATGATCTATGGACAGTTCTGGCAATTTCCTGGAAGAGCTTGATTTATTTCTGTACATGAGACAAACTGGACTGGGAATGTTGGGACACTGGAAAAATGAGGTTCAGGTCTCAGCTCCCATCTCCAGGTGCTGAAGCTGACTCCGAACTTGAGTCTGAGTTGTCCAAGTGCCAAATCAAATCACTCCCACAAAGTCAAGCTCAGAAAGGCTTTTCCATGTCAGAAAATCTCTGCTACTTGAATATCTGAAAAACATTCCAAGCCAGTGGAAATGCTGCAGCTGCTTGCAGCAAAACTGAGGAGCCCTCAGATGAAAGAGCAGGGGTAGAAATGGTGCACTGAAAATGACCATATGAGCATGTCAGAAATGATTTGTCAAGACAGAAAGAATAAACTTCATTCTGGACGGCTTCCAGTCGCTCCATTTCAAAGATATTATTTCCTTTCTGTGCAAAGTGATTTGTTAGTCATTTGTGAAAGGGAAATAAAATTGTCTTCTAATCTACATCTTACCAAGGGTTATAATTTGCCAGGAGTGTGGAATTTCAGTGCAATCCAACATCAGATGCATAATAGGCCCATTTCTCTCACAGATCCAAAAGGAACATGAACATTCATTCAATTAAAAACCAGGCTGTCTTATTTTCTTATGTCAAAGCCCATCACCCTGCTTCAACCCTGCTAGAAATCCTCCAGAATCAATAAACAGATATAATAACCGTTCTTTACCATGTTGATTACTATTGTAATACCCATTGCTTCCTCTGAGAATATTCTAATTTCAAACATTAAGTGGGAAATTTTATAAAATCCAATCCAGGCTATTATTTTGAAGGAAAAGCCAAAAATTAAATTGACACTTTTCTCAAGTGTTCCAAATCACATTAAAGCAAAGTTAGCTTGGAATCCTTCTGACTCATTAATAAAATATATACCTGGCATCCCTTTACATTTGAATTCCTAAGCCCCTAGAAAATACACATCCTGCTCCACTTTCAATTGAGAGGCTATACATTCATTTTTCACAGCATTCTGATAGCTCCACATGACACTGAAAATCCTGTGAACCAGGAGTTTGGGAAAATGAGCCATCAACACAACAATTAATGCCATGCAAATTGCAGAACACTCACAGACGCCCATGGCATGAACATCCCAATGCCTAAATCCAGGAGTTTGCTATGCAGCCCCCTAAAAACCACCAGGGATTAAAGCTGGGATGCAGGCAAAACTCTGCACAACTCTTAAAAAATCTGGGCTTCAGCAGAATTGGAGAGCCCAGCACTTCCAGCAGGGATCCAGAAGGGAGCTCCCAACATGAATGCCCCAAATCAGAGATCGGGAGCCCCGGTGAGACCCCCCCAGAGCACATCCCCAGGGGAGGAGGGGGAACCGGAGCCCTGGACAGGATTTGTTTGGGTGGGAAGGGCTTTCCCCGGTGCCCTGGTGTGGCAGAGGGGTCAGGGGGGAGTGCTGGGAGCTCACAAGCCTTCAGGGGCTTACAAAGAGCCCTCCCGGTATTTATTTAATATTTCCCTGGCAGTGGAACAGGACGCAGATATTGATGAACCGGGGCAATTTGAAAATCTGCTGCTCTTGAGTTCAGCAGCAGAACATTCCTCTGGAGCTGCATTAATCAGAGTGTGATTAATGGCAGCTTTGAGCTGGACAGTGTTATAGTAACCCTCGGTTGTTGTCGAAGATACAGCAGCCAAATAGAAAAGCATTTTTTCCACCATGATCAGAGCATTATAAAATTTTCAAAGATCTTAAAGTTATTTCCTGTATCAGATGACTACCAAATGAATTCTCTCCCAATCAGTTTTGATGACTTCCATAGGAAACATTTTTTAAAATAAGAAAAACTTAAACAAAATTCCTACGATTTTTTTTTGGGGGGGGGCAAATCAAACAGATAACTTCATTAAATACCCATTGGTGGTGGGTTTTCTTTTTCAGTGATTCCAGTTCTACATTAACTAGCTCATACTTTAATTTTTTATAAAATACATTTTGTATTGAACCTGGAGCTCACAAACACAGACATTCTCATTCCCAGGCACGCATCAGAAATTCTGTGATGAGATGGTTCCCAGGGGTTCAGGAGCACCACAGGTATGGGAGTAATTGCTGTAGCCCTTGGGAACCGTGGAAGAATAAATGAAAGTAAAAACTGGCAGAGAAGCAGAATGTTCTAGGTGCCCCATGGCTTTATTCCCAGGGTGGATGTTTTCTGATTGCTCCCCACACTTACCAGCAGCCCTCCCTGGAGTGGGAGGTTTATTATGCAGAACCACAGAGGCACTGACAGGGTTTGCTGGCCTGGGCTCTGTCTTCGTTCTGCTCCTGACTCTTTGTATTTTCTGTTACATTTCAGCCAAGCTCTTTCTTTTTGAGTTTATGTCTTAATCAGTCCAGGTAAGGAAGAAAGCCTGCACTCCCAAGGACAGCTGAGTATTTCAGAGGTATTCTTCCCTGACTCCTCCTGCCTCTAAAAGTTATGTTCAGCACCGAGGGGCGGAGGCCCTTGAGCCTCTGAGGGAAACCTCTGGGGCATTGCCCTGGAAGAATCTGCCAGAGGCTTCCGGAAAGGCTCACAGCAGGGTGGGCAGGAAGGTTTCTGCAGCGCTGTGTTAGTGACCTCAGGGCTGCTTCTCCCCTGGCCGCTGGCCTGGCCCACCTCGATCGTTCCTTTCTGTCCCTGCTCCAGAGGTTTCTCCTTTCCCTGTTTCCCTGCGGCATTGCTGATGCTGTGCCCTCGTGTCCCCTAGAGCTCCCTGCCCTTTGCCCTGCCCTGGTACCACCCCTGCGTTCACACCGCTGGCTCCAGAGCCCGTCATTAACCCTGGGCATCCCTTGGGGCTGGCTCTTGCTGTCCCTGGGACCTTCGGTGTGTCTGCAAAATGAACCTTTTTGGAACCTATTCAGGAGCCCATACTTAACCCTGGGCATCCCTTGGGTCTGGCTCTTGCTGTCCCTGGGACCTTCGGTGTGTCTGCAAAATGAACCTTTTTGGAACCTATTCAGGAGCCCCTTCGTGCCTCTCCTGGCTGGGCTGGCCGTGGAGTGTGTGTGAGGAGCTGAGTGCCTGCTGTGCCCAGCCCAGCGGCTCCTCCAGAAGGAGGCACACCTCTCCGGGTGTGTAAAACACGCCCAGCCCTGCACGCTGAGCGTTCTAAGGCAGCCCCTGGGGCTCCCCAGGGGTTTGCCATCCCTCTGCCGTTTGCACACTCACCGATGGCAGCAGTGAAGTACAGCTGCACCTCGCGGGGGCTCAGGGCCCTCTCCCAGATGATGAACTCGTCGAAGGCGCCGGTGACGGCGCGCCGCGCCGCGCCGCCCTCGCTCCCCGCCAGGAGCTCGCCGCTGCCGCCGTAGTCGTAGAAAACCTTCCCGTGGGGGTCCGTGCTGCTCAGGCTGCCGTTGACATAGACCTTCAGCCCTTCCCTCCACTTCCAGGTGAAGAGGATGTGAGTCCAGAAGGGACCTGCAAGGCGTTGGGAGTCTCAGCAGGAGCCAGGGGCGATTCCGCCCCGAGCTCCCCTGGACGTGGCTCTGCCGACCTGTGCGCCGCCACGAAGCTGCTCGGGAAGGGCTGAAGGTGAATTATGGAATGCTGAATCACGGAATTATGCTGCTGATGCCCATTAATTGTTACCCCCCTGGGGAAGCCCATGCCTTGGCAGGATGCCCGTCAATTTTGTCTGACCCTGGGCTCACTGCAGCTCCATAAATTCCACCTGCTGAGGGCTGATGGCCAGAACTCGAGGCCTCTCCACTACTGCCCCAAAACTCAGCTTGGCAAAGCCTGCCAGAGCTGGAGGACAGGCAAATAAACTGCTCAAAACTTCTCACAGTTTCCTTGTCATGCTTGAGAGGCAGAAAACACAATATTAATTTCCACTGGATTGGATACGCCACAAGTGTGTGAATTATTCATGCCATTTGCAGCTTTTCCCTTAAAACTAGATTTCTAAAGTGATTCATTAATGTTTATGAAACTGCTACCATGAGTGCTATTTTAACAACATATAGGTAGCCAAATTAGGGCAAGAAAACATTTTTGAATGCCATTAGCACTACTAGAAGACCAGAATTTGTTCCAGTCAGTGGATATTACTGCTCCCCAGCAATACACAGTTTAGATAGAAGCAGTGAGATGTGTGATGCACCAAAATGCTCATTAATGCTATGGCTTGGCATAGAAAACCTCAACAGAAAACAGAACCATGAAGGCACCAACCAGCAGTTGGGGAGTTACCAAATAAAGCCTGAATTCAGCAGAGCGGCTGAATTCACCAGCTCTGGGATATTCTGGGAGCTGTCGGGGATTAATCTGCATTCTTTGCTCATGTTTCCATCCACACATGCGTGAGCCCATGGAAGTCAATAAGAGCTCCACTCCAGACACAACTGGAAGCTGGATCCCAGGGCTGTTAGAGAATGGCAAATGTTCTATAATACATCACTGCCTTCAGTTTGCATTTGATCTCTCCCTCCCCACACCAGGAGAATTCTCAAGCACAGAGGTCTGCAGCTATTTTTATATACCCGCTTCTCTCCCCTGAAGTTGTGCTCTCCTCACTGCCTCTGTCTGCAAGAACAAAGCGAAATGTAACAAAGAAATTGGGTTTGTTGTAAAGACAAGCTTTACCTGGTGGACTAAAGCTTGCTTTCCACTTCATCATTGCATTGCCACGGGTGTAAAATTCCACGGAGCCTTCGCCTTCGTTGGAGCAGATTTTGAAACCACTGGAAATTACTCGTCCACCAGAGGCAGGGAGAAGTTTGGTCTGCTGGTCTTGAGTCTTCCAGAAAAAGGAAAATGTTACTCCTGAGGAAAGCAAGGGAGAGGAGACTTGAATGAAAAAAATGAGCACAATTAAATATTTCCAAAGCGTGGAAATTCACGCACACAGTGGGAAGGCTTTTGAGGACAGATCATCTGCTGGCACAAACCAGGACAGCATTTTTAAAACCAGCAATGCTCCAGCAGTTTAATCCAAATAAACAATCCCTCCCTTCGTTTTGCGTCCCACGAGCACAGCCAGGACACAGCAGTGACCACTGTGTCCTGAGCAGCTTCTCTCGGTGAAAAGCAAAGTTCTTTGATCTCCAAAAGGCACCTACACTTTTCCTGGTGTTCCCCAGACCCAGCACAGCCAGACTGAATGCGGTGACCAGTTCTGAGCTCCCAGAGCTCTGCCTGGCTCCAGCACCCCACTCTGACAGCTGACTTTCCTAAGCGTGTTATCACCTGTGTTTGCATCCCTCAGTGCACCAATAGCTCCCGAAAGCAAAGTGGAAAATAAAGGGATAACGGCACATGCAGAGCCACGGGAGAGATTCTGTGCTCCCCACCTACACAAAAATAACAGAATTATCCCGGAAATACAACACAGTCCTGCAGGTGCATGTGTGATTAACTTCACCCACAAATAATCCTCTTCAGTTCACTCAATGTCCCTATTATCCTGTAAAACAGAGCAGCTCTCCAGGTCCCGTATTAGTGAATAAATGGAATTTCCATAAGGTGGCTCTCTTTAGTAAAGGCTGCCCCGAAGGCTTCACTGGCACACAAGTGGCAAATCCAACCTCGCTCACGCTTCACTTTCCTTGACCACACGCGGCCTCTCCAAATGAGCTCAAGCCAAGGAATAAGAGAACATTGTCTCGCATCTTCCACAAATGTTTCTTTTGACTGAAATGCCACTCCCATGAGCCCAAAAGTGCTTACAGAACACCCCTGTTCAAAGATTACTTGAGAGGGAGCAGAGCAGGGGAAGAATTTGTTTTCTCAAGTGAAGATAATAGCTCTGAAATGTTGTGAAATTCAGCCTTAGAAGCAACACAGGGATTTTTGTTTCAGGGGTTCTCGTATTTCACCCGGGAAGATCCCAACAGCTTTTCCAAAGGCATTCCCTGGTTGAGTGTGCTTGACACCACTTTCATCAAACACATCAAGGGATGGTTAAGCAGCGGCAGCAGCTGGAATAAATTTCACTTTACCCTCACCATAGGTGCGTTTGATTTGAAAAAAACACAGACACGTTCTTTAGACAAAAGGATGTTGCCTTTTTTTCCTTTTTTTCCCTTTTTTTCCTTTAATTAATGCCTGCTACAGTGACTTAGTGTTTGTTACTTGTATGATTTCTCCTCCTCGCATTTTATCTACTGAACATTTCAGTGCTTTATGCCTTTAATGTTCTTGTTTGTGAGATACGGGGAGTGCTCTGGCACTACAAAATTTATTCTGATTATGTTATACTATAGAGGTTGAAAGAATAAGATTTCCAGGCGATTTTTATTTCCCAGTGGCACGAGGAAAGTATGACAAGATCCAGCAGGTACCACAAAACACACCTGGAGTGGATGCTGAACCCCTTTTCCAACACTCCCAGGTAACAGCCGGGCACCAGCTGCTCTCTGAGTGCTTGCAAAGTTCTCCAGCAGCTTAAACAAAAGTGATCCTTTCATTTAAAACATGATCCAAGCCATGTTACCCATCTGATGCATGGCCCAAATCAGTGAAAGCAAGAAAATTCAATATTAACAATGCTGCCCAAGTTTGGGGATTGCTGGAGCTCAGAGAAAACCTCCATTTTCTGTGGAACCTCCCGTTTCCATGGGATTTTGAATCTGTAGTGAAAGCCCCGTGTGTGTGACCAGGCAATGTTTGGTTTGACTGTCACACACCATTTCCATCTGTCAGCAACACTTGCCGAACCTTTCACTCTGTGGTCCTAACCCAAGAGAAAGGGAAGAGAAACGGAGTGAAGGGATTTAAGCACGGGGACAAGTGGATTCCATAACACCTGGGACACAAAAGATTTCTCATCTCGAGAGATAAATATAAAAACCCAAACCCACTCCTGCAGAGGTCACACTAGCTGAGTAGTTGGTGATTTAAATTGCAGTTAGAAAAGACTGGATTTTCAGCAATCAACGCTCAATTGTTTTAAAAGTCAATAAAGTGTCAAGCCTGATTTTTAGATTTCATCCCAGGGAGGAAAGAAACGATGATTATTGAGTAACGCAATTTGGCAGCAAAAGAAAAGTCAATCACAATGAATGGATTTCTCACCTTCAGACCCACAGGCCTCCGGGTTACTAATGCAAGAATTCCGGTAGCTTCCAAAGAGGAGGAAGGTGACTCCTTTCTTCTCAGCGACGTAAATTCCTTTGTTCACCATCCCTTCCACAATATCTAAAGCAAAAGCAAAATCCGTTTAGCATTCCAGTAAAGGAAGGCTGCCCGAAAACATGATTTAACAGACTCTATAGCTCGGATGTCTATCTCGTTCCGGCTATGCGGTGTTGTCACTTTCTGTGCTTGTTTCTCTTTTTGGAGTTCTCTGTTTGTTTGTTTGCCAGCCTGGGCTTGTTTGGTTTGTTTGTTTGTTTCCATTTGTCAGTGGTTTGTGGGATTTTTCAAGACTACACAGATACCTCTTCCATTTCAGGTTTGTAAACATTACACTCATATCCACTCTGTGGTGAACTAGGACTGTTTGACAGAACCCATGCACCAAAAATGATTATTTTAGAGTGATCTGAGCAAACTTCAGCCTTCCTGGAGTTTTGAATGCCAGACATTTCCTAGAGGTGCCTTGCCCTTAGGCTGAGCTGCCAAGGAAATTCTTTACCCAATTAAAATGCAACAGAATAGTGTTTCTTTATTTCATTCTTTGAAGGGCAAGCTGGTGATCAAACCCCGCCTTTCACTAAAAAATAACTCAGAGAAATTTCCGAGACAGGGTACACCAAAGGCAGAAACAGAGCTCCTTCTCAGACATCCCTGGCACTTGGAGAGGCAACCGCTCTGTCGAACGTGGATAATGACTAATTTGCTTGTGATTTTCTGCGTTCCCTCCCAAGGAGAAGCGCGGCTGATTCATCCCCCAGCAGCCAAAGCACAGGAATCCCCCGAGCACGACAAAACCTGACATTTGTTTACTCCAGGAGCCTCGTTCAGGTCTGAGAGCGCAGCTGGCAGATGATGGTGGGGAGTTGTTCTCATTTGTCCTGCCTGATTTCAGCCAGCAAATAGAAACAACGGGAAATCACGATCCGAGCCCCCAGCGTTCTGCTGGGTTAAAGCACTGCTGAACAGTGAATATTGAACTGGTTCTGGGCATTTCCTGCCGCCACTGCCTGGCACTTCTGCAAGGACCCTGAGGATTCCGAGCCTTGGTTTTAGGGCCCTTCTTGGTAATTTCTTCTGGAAAAATGTTGGGAAGGGCTGCTCCGAGGGAGCTCCAGCAGTGAGAAGACATTTTCCTTCTCCGAGTGAATACAAGTTTCAACGTTCTCTTCATTCATCCCAAATCCTTGTTTAAATATCAGTTTTCAGGTATCTCCCCCTCCCTTTGAGGAAGAAACCATCAAGTCCTGCCTCCAGCTGACAAATTTCAGTTTCTTTTAAAAACGTGAGTGTGTACTGTGGAGTAAATCAAGCATTTCTAAGTTCCTCACAAGGCATGTGAATTATAAATTCATCTCTCCAGGAAGATTTCACATTTCTGTTCCCATAGCACCTCCTTTGCCAACGGTGTCACTCTCTATAATGTTCATATTGAACACATTTTATTATGTGAGAACTATGCAAATGGTCTATAAAGCAGATAAGAGAGGACTGAAAGGAATTAGGGTCATTTGGAGTTCATCATTAATAGAGTTCCCATTTGCCAGCATACTCTTACTGTTAGAGAGTAAAAAATAGTGGGTTTAGTATTCCAATATAAAATTCTTACTATCTCAGCAGCCCAAGTGGCAGTTTTACCGTTTCCATCCTTCTCCCTAGGTCAGGTTTTCTGACACTCTGATGTGAGTTAATACCTAAGCTAAGGTGGGCACGAGGCCACATTTCAGCTGCAGGCACAGAGCACAAATGCAATTACTGAAACTGAGGGACTCGGAGCTGCTGTGGCTGTGACTGCTTTCCGCTCTGCCACGTTTCTGCCTGGGAGTTATCATTTTCTCTTTGCCTTTCATCTCCTACTGTGTGGACGTTAAAAAGAATAATAAAAGGACATATATAGAGAGATTTGTTTCTCAANTAATAATAATAATAATAAACAACTTTGCCACACGACCACTTGAACCAAAACTCAGAGTTAACTCTGAATCCAACGCTACAAGAACCATCCACGCCTGACAAATGCAGAACAAAAAAAAAAAAAAACGAGTAATTCCTCACCTACAGTTGCAGAGAAGTTAGAGTAGGCAGAGTCATTGGTATTTACAAAGGTAGAGTTATGGGAAGGAAGCACAGTGAAGTTGTGGATTCTTAGAGCTGGGTGGAACAACAAAAGAAAATAAGCAAATAAGCAAACAATGAATAAACACAATCGGTAATGAATTGGCCGGTTCATATCTCTCAGCGCAGCACAACGCACAGACCTGGTGAGGAGTGACCCCTACATTTACCACACGGGCACTCCTGAGGAGCCCCACCTGCCCAGGGACGCTAAAGGAACGTTTTCTTCACAGTTGCTGAGAAGAAAAAAACTGCAAAAACTCCAGCTGCAGATGAAGGGCTCTGGGACACGTCCCTGCTGGCCAGGGGCACTGCATGTAAAATAAAAATCCTTGTGGTGGTGCAGGAGTTCTGGCAGCCCACACCCCACGTCCAGTTTTGGCTCCCCAGGGAAGAGACCCTGGAGCAAGGCCAGGAGGGGCTGAGGGAGCCTGGAGAGCTCAGGGCTTTGATCCATTTGTAAAAACTCTCAGCTGCAGATGGAAAGATGTGCCAGGCCCTCCTTATTTGTACCCAGTGAGCAGATCAGAGCAATGGGCACAAATCAAAGTACAAGAAACTCCATCCAAATATAAGAAAATCTCCAACTTTTTTTTTTTATGTCGGGCAATGAAGTTATATTCTCTAATTTTTTTCTCATTTTGAAAATTTAACAGTATCTCGCACACTGTAATTGTTTGCCCTGGGCAGGCAAATAAAGCCTGATGAAAAGCCCGTGGAAGTAGATGGGGAGACATTGATTTGGGATTTAGACCAACTGAGCTCATAGAACAAAAAGAGAAATGCTCTTAGGAAAAGAAAAACACACACAAAACCCTCCAGATAAAAATGCATGGAAAACTAGGGGTCAGATGAAAAACCTGAGCATGGCCACTTTCTTTTTATTTGCTATATTTTGAGCTGATTGTTTCCCTTCAATTGCTTCTAGTGCTGAGATTTCCAAAACATTAATTTGCTGACACACTCTCACCACACGAACGCTTTGAGAGATATAAATCTGGCTTCACACACAATGACTTCAACAAATAAAATGGATTAACATGACAGACAGATTATGATGCTTCAAGGATTTAAGAGGAGAAACATGGAATGAAAATAATTGCATGATATGATGAGTGGAAAAACAAGAAAGACTTTGCAATAAACAGAAGAGACGTGTCATCAGAACGGAACCAAAACCAAGCAAATTGTCACCTGGAGTAGATTACAACAATAAGGAGCACTTTTCTTGTATATCAAAGTGAGATATCAGATACATAAAACCTCTGCTGGAGGCGGCTGAAATAATATCTGTGTCTGACAAGGTACAGTACAAGCAACTGGGAGGAATTTGAGGCATCCAGCGCAACGCCGGAGCGAGAGCTCAGCGCTGTCAGAACCTCCCTGCAGAGACAGAGTCCGCTGGCTACTGATATCCCCTGCAGGTAAATGTAGGACAAAATCCCCCAAAATCTTCCAGCAGAGTCCTGCAGCTGGCTCATTGATAAATTTCTTTAACACCATGTCATAACAGGAGTCAAAAGAGATTGCTCGGTGAGCCAGTCCCTGTCCTGCAAGGGAAGGTCTGTAGGATCAGGAGCCTCATCTGCTCTGCTTTCGCTCCCCTAAGATACTGAAAATATTGCTGAATTTTGCTGAAATAAAATCAAAGCAAATTTGAAAAACAATTGAACATCAATCATCCTTTTCCAAGAGCTGTATTTT
>WBMY01006405.1:57578-80337 GCA_013397315.1 Donacobius atricapilla | reverse complement strand
CGGGAGGGCCCCGCGCTCCCCGGGGCTCAGGGCAGGTTCCGCCTCTGCCGTCGCTGCAGCGCGCCCTGCTCCGCTCCGCCGGGCCGCCCGGCCTTGGGCGGCGCGGAATTGCAGCGGATTCCCCCGGTGATGCCGGGCCGGAGCCGCCCGAGCTGCCGCGGGCTGGGCTTGTCCGCCCGGGAGCTCTCGGGCCGTGCTGCGGCAGGAAGGCGCTCTGCAAGCGTTATTTTCCGCGCGTTTACAAAATGGTAGCTGCCTCTGTTTATGCGCTCTTTTCCTTTCCCTTATTCGTGCTCTGGAAACGGTCTCCTAAAAAAGAAGGGAGAGGCACCAAGTCTGTCTGCAACAGGATATGGCTTGGGTAAAATAAAAGGATAATTGAGGGGGTTTTTTTGTTTGTTTTGTTTTGGATTTGCATTTTTTTTTCTTTCCTGAAAAGAAATGGAAATGGAGAACGCGCAGGAGTTCCTGTGATAGTTCCAGCACTCCGATTATGTGTAGAAGTGGGGCTGCGTTGAGCTGCATTCAGGTCTGGGGCTCTTTCATCTTCTGGATCATAAATACCTTTTGGAAGCTCCATCTCAACTGATGGCATTACCAGTCTCTTTGTCTTCTTCTCTGAAAGGATCAATTGGCATCGGAAAAGTTTTAGGATTATTAAATTACAGTTTCTCTACCAGGAATGATGTTTTGGAGTCATGCCAAAAAAACCCAGTGTCATTTCTTTCAGGTATACTTTTTCCCTTTCCCCGTTTCCAAACGTGTCCAGGTTATGGGAACACGTGCCAAATTTCGGTGCTGGTGGGCGCTTCCCAGATAGAGGAAGCAACCAATAGTGATCTCAATTTGCTTTGTATATACAGCATTATTATGCAGCATATTTATAATGCTGGACCCATAGACTTAATCCTGTTCTATGCTTCTGTCAGTGGAAGGAACCAATTCCACACCCTGACACACCCCCCACTGACAGGGTTAAAAGTGTTTCATGCAGCTCTGCAGAGGCTTTTTTCAGGCAGCTTTGGTATTTGACATCTGAAAACATTACTGCCGTGGGCTGATTTTGAAATATGTATCGGCCAGTATTGCTGAAGGGCTTCATATGTTCATCAGTGTCCTTTGCACTGCCTGTAGAATTAATAGATAGCTTAGAGACTTAAAAAATTTCTTCTAATGAAGAAACTATTTAAACATGAAATGAAGGTAAAAGTTACTGAAGAAAACTTACTAGTCTATGTTTCATTGCAATTATAAGTGTGTTGTCGACCTGCAGTTTTGTAAAGCTGCATGTCCAAGGGAGATGGATATTCCCATTTCCACTGGCAGCTCACTGAAGTGGCAGCTTCCATCTTACGTCTTTATCTGAAATATCAAAAATATAATGATTTTGTCAAGTGGTTTTCCATTCATAGAATAAATGCTTTGAGCAGAGATGCTTGACGCATGGATAAGATGTTCTGAAAGGAAATAGCAATTCTGAATAAATAATGTGTTAACTCTTGTTTGCCTATTTTCCAAAGTGTGTAGGTTATTAATGTAGTTTCATTGTATTTCAATTAGCTAAATCACTAAGAGTAGAACATAGACATTGTGGTTTTTTAACAGGCCTAGGCCTGCAAAGTCTTTAGAAATAACTATACCTGGCCTCTTTTCCTTTCCGTGAGGATTTCGTGGTGTTCCTTTGGTCATGCCTCACCTGTCAGTTCCCTGCAGCCCACCTCGCCCCCAGAACCACGGTGGGACACAGGAGGTCAAGGATCCCAGCCCGCACTGCCCTGTTTGAACTGGGCAATGTCTGTGGTTCGTTAACGCAACAGTAGCATCACTGTCAGATATTTTTGTTCATACACTCTGTTTAGGCCGTTAAACAGTTGCTGGAGAAAGAAGTGGTTGATGACATGCAGATTATATAGCCTTCAGATAATGCTGCTTCCTCTTGTTTTCCTAGCTCGAAGAAGTTTGGTAAAGTATGTACTTTTTCAGAAGACAGCAACCATAATTGTATTTGTTCAACTTCATTTTAATGTCATTTCTAAATTACTCTAAGCAGGCCCAAATGAACTTCTTTAAGCTGTTTGAATTTTTCTTTAATACCATTAATGGGGCAATTGAACAAGTCCTAGACTGATTTTAGTTATTTGGAGCACAAATAAGTGTAAGATTAAAAGGTTCTCTGATCTAATACACTCTTTTCAGCAGTGGTTTATAGAAACTGTTTAGGGAAGAAGAAAATGAGTAGTACAGAGCTATAATTGCAAAATGTGCTATGGCAGCCTTCAGTGGTTTGCTGTTCATAGATCCAGATCCATCTAAAATGTCTCTGAAAGAGCTGTACAACCCATGTTCAGACGTTCAGCTGAGCACATTTAGGTAACTTCAGGTATTACAAACATGTCCTCTTAAAGGTCTGGGAATAAAACTTATTCATGCTTTCTTTTTGCTGTTCAGTCATTTCAGAGCAGGGTTAGATGTGAACCTCTGCTCAAGCAGAGCCCTGGTTTAGATCTCAGGTCTGGGGTGCGTTGTCCATGTGGCTCAGATTTCCCCTTTGGGACATGCTGAAGTGGATGCAGACCTGTCTACTGGAATCTATTTTTCATGTTTGATTGGGGAATCACTTAAAAGACTTGATTTTTATGTTTCTTTACTCATGAGTGTTGGTGAAGATCTGTAACACATCTTTGAAAAAGGAGTAGTACATAGCAATCTATAAGTTCATATTTGGCTGCAGCTTTTTTTAAGCAAGGACCTGTGACTTGAAGAGAACCGCATTGATTTGTGTCTGAAGTGTTTCTTGGACAGTCACTCAGTGCCCCCAGAGCTGTTGAGGAGCAGGTGAAAAACCAGAGAGGCACAGGGGTTTAAATTGTCCGAATTGGGTGATAGGGGAGCAGACACGAAGTGAGGCTTTGCAGCAGGAGGAAAACACGACTGTTTTTTTCCCTGAGTCAGCCTCTGACGTGAGGCTTCCTCCGGGCACGGAGCTGCCGAGGATGAGCTGAACCTCCTGCATGGCAGCCAGGGGATTTATTGCAGCCGGCTCCATCTGCTGTGCTTGCTCAGCGCTGCTGCTAACGCCGTGTTAATTAATGATTGACCTGCCCGGGCTGCCTCAGCTCTGCCCGGCCCTCTGCCAGCCCTCCCTGCCCGGGCTGCTCCGGGGTTTGGGCACAGGGCGGCTCTGGGCAGGAGCTGTGACCCTCTGCAAGGCTCTCCCTGGGGCTGGTCCCCTGTGAGCCATCCCTGCCCGGGCTGCACAGGGATTTGGGGCACAGGGCAGGAGCTGTGACCCTCTGCAAGGCTCTCCTTGGTCCCCTTCGAGAATGGTCAGCTGTGACCCTTGCAACCTGCCAGAGGATCTGCCTGGAGAAACGGCTCGCCCTGGGTGGCATCTCAAGGGCAAGGAATAGTCACATTTTTCAGTCAAAAGCTGTTGCCAGTTTCAAAGGTCGGTAATTGCTAAGATATCTCCAGCCTGTCCCATTTCTAATTCCGCAAGGCAGTGGAAGTGACAGAAGATTCATAGACCATCAGGATAGCTTCTGCTTGGAGCTGAGAAATGGTGTGGTGAGAATATCTGTGGTTTAACCCTGATGGCAGTGAGAGCTGCTCCCTCGCTCGCTGTGGTCGGATGGGGCAGAATTCCAGAAGAGAGAAAACTCACGGATTGAGAATACAGGCAGTTTTAAAGCAAAAGCTGCACTCAAGCAAATTTAAAAAAAAAAAGCGCCCCAAAAAAAATAAAAAAAAAAAAAAAAAAAAAAAAAAAGCCTTCCTACTTCCAGTGGGCAGGCAGGGGTCAGCCATTCCCAGAAAAGCAGAGCTCTGTGACATATAACAGTGACTTGAGAAGACAACATGCCCTCAAACACGAAAGGTGCCCCCCTTCCTTGCTGCTTCAGCTTCGTACGCTGAGCATAGTGCCATGTGGGCTGCCAGGTGCCCTGTGTGGCCTGGGGCCAGCTCCTCCGTCTGTGCCATCAGCAGCCCCTGCCGGGGAGCAGAGAGGGCCCTGGCTGGCGGGGCCGCGGCTGAAACACGCCTGTGCCATCAGCAGCCCCTCCGGGGAGCAGAGAGGGCCCTGGCTGGCGGGGCCGCGGCTGAAACACGCCTGTGCCATCAGCCCCGTGCCGGCACAAATCGCAGCGCAGCCCGGCCGGCTGCTGTGCCGGGAGGGAGCTCCGGGCCCGCCGGGGCAGCGCTGACTGCCCACGGGGCTGGTGTGTTCCGTAGGTCCCTCAGTGCTTATCGAGCTCGTGTCCCAGACTTCGGGTCCCAAGGTCAAGGTATGAGCTGCAAACAGACTTTATTAGATTGCTCTTGGCATTGACGTGAAACTTTTTATCAGCTCTTTGTGATACTGCCTGTACCGGGGAGGTGAAGTCCTGGGAGAGCAGTGTGTTTCTGCTACCCTCTGATAAAAGTGAGGTCTTGGCCAGTTGTGTGCTTGCCAGAAGAGGCACGAAAGCACTTCGGTTGAGGAGAGTCAGAAAATGAGCTGTATTTTAGGTAGGAGATGTTTCAAGAATGTCGAGAACAGAGGCTGACAAACTTCTCAGGTGTCTCAAGTGCTGATGACTGAGGCAGGCTGTCCATAAATCCTTCAGCAAATCGTGGAGGGCAGATTGGTCTGTCAGTGGAATGACTGCAGCCGAGTGGAAAGCGAAATCGGCGTGGCACAGGCTGTGGGCTGGGGAGTCATGATCAGCTGCTCCCAGCTGAGCATCCCCTGCACATTTCTGAGTCACATTTCTGGCTTTCATTCATTCAGGAGTCACTCAGCTGGTACGTGTTTACTAAGATCTCATCAAACTAAAAGCTGGCATTCTCAATCTCTTAGTTGATGGTATTTTCGCTATTTTTAGTTCAAATAACTAAATATGGCACGCAGTTATGAGCAAGCAGAAAAAATACTCTTTACTCAGTAAATATAAACAGAAAGTGTTCTTTTGCATAGGTAATGAAATTTAGGGTCTTTAAAATGTAGCTCCTTCTTAAATATTAGCTTAGAGCTTGTGTCTTAGTAGCAGTGCAGTCTTGGGAATGGTGAAGTTTCGGGTGACGCCCTCGGGGCACAGACTTCCTCCCTTATTTGTGTTAAGCAAGGCTGTTAATTGATGGCAATCTGGAAGGACGGATCATTTGAGTAGCAGCGGATAATTTGAGTAGCAGCGCTGTCTCCCCAGAATGAGTGACTTCCCGAGTGCTCGGTGCCAGCCCTGGTGGTTGGTCCAGGAGGGCAGGGACATCTCCCCTCCCGAATTTCCCTTGGGGCATCATCGTTTCCCCTGAGCACCAGGCGCAGATGCTTTCTGAGCAGCCTGGTGCCCCGGGGCTTCGTGCGTTCCCTGAGTTTGCAGGTGAGGAGCCGGCACCAAGTCCGTCACTTCTCCCCAAGGCTTGGGCTCGATCTTAATTGGCAGTGACTTCTTTGTAAGATAATAGCAGCCTTTGACACTGCATTGAATTGCAGAATTGGCATGCAAACAATGCGTATCTCACGTAATTTAATAAAACCAGAACCAAACTTCTTGGGTAACAGAAGCAGAAAGTGGGCGTTAGATCAGATGGCCTTGTAAGGAAAAATGAGGTGTCTTGGAATGAAAATCCCTTAATGACAATTATCTCGTAGTTTGGTTTTTTCTCACAGATAACCCGTTGACTGTGTGTTAAGGGTAATATTTCCTTCCAATTTTGATTCAGTGCACTTCAAACAGTCTGTGCGCCACGGAGGGAATTAAAGAAGACAAGCTTGAACTCTTTGCCTTCATAGCATGCATGTTAATTGTGACTTTTCCCATCAATTGTGACTTTTCCCGTGATAAAACTTGGGGATCCATGGGTTGCACTGGGGTGGGGAGGTGTGACTGGGTAGGGTGAAGTTAATTGTGTCTTTTCCCGTTAATTGTGACTTTTCTCATGATAAAACCTGGGGATCCATAGATTGCACTGGGCTGGGGAGGTGTGACCGAGGAACGTGATGATAATTGTGTATTTTCCCGTTAATTGTGACATTTCCCATGATAAAACTCGGGGATCCGTGGGTCCATTGGGCTGGCTCGGGGCTGGGGCGGTGTGCCCGGGCTGGGGCAGGGCCTGGGGGCGTTTATCAGCTCTGCCATGCATTTCTGGTGTTAGCAGAGACTGCTGAGGGCTGGGCTGGGGGGCAGTGCAGCCCCCCGGGGCAGCAGAGGAGCTGTGCATGCGTTTGTTCTGCCTGGCAGGAGGTGTTGCCTCACAGGCTCTCAGCTCCTCGTGTTTCTCTCAGTGCCTTGCAGCAGTCACTTGACTTTCTGTGGCCCCTCTGCTTCTTTGTTTTGAGGTTGCAGCCCTCGGGAAAGGGAAACCTCTTTGGCTTTGCAGCCCGGTGAGGAGAACGTGTGTGCTGGAGCAGCGTGGCTGCAGCTGCAGCCTCTGCACACCGCTGTCCTGGGGTGGCTTGCACACATTGGTGTTTGTTGTCTTTTCCAGTATAAAGGAAATGAAGATGGGGAGACAGTTATCATCGAAAAAGACCATTTTATGGATGACTTTTTCCAACAGGTAAAGTCACAGTTTTCACCGTGGATTGAAGACTGACTGTTTTCTCTCTGTGCCTTTTAATTTCAGCCATGAGGTTTAACCGTTCATCTGCACATCCTCCCCAGTATGGTTTGTAATTGTATGCCAAAACAGATGTTGGTAATGCTTTATTAGTCCGTTTCAGGGTATTTTCGGTATTTATTGCAGAGAAATGTTTCCAATTCTCTGTCAACAAGAAATTTGCTAATAGAATTTTAAAACAGTTGTTTCTTAGGAATATTAGCACTTAAGTTTTTTGGCCATTCAGAATATATTTTCTATTAACAATATGGGGTTTTAGTTTAAAAAATAATTACAGGCTGTTTAAATGTTGAGATTTCTGCTGGGATTTCTTTCTCTGCTGCTTACAGATAAAATTGTTTGGGTTTTATGAGCAGAGATTTTTTGTTTTAAAAAAATTATTGGCCCTAAATTATTCTAATGTCTTCTTTGTCATATTTCTCTTCCTCTAGGTTGAGGAAATTAGAAATAATATAGCAAAAATAGCACAAAATGTGGAAGAAGTGAAGAAGCAGCACAGCATTATCCTGTCAGCACCAAATCCTGAAGGAAGTGAGTAATAATTTTTAAGATGTCACATAAGTGTGGCTAGATATTCTGAAATATTGTTTGTTTGTTTTAGCTGTCCATAGAACTTCAGTTGTTTAGATTGCAAAATGTTAACACTAAGTACACAGTTTCATTTTTAATATTGAATTAACACTTTGGTTTGTTTATTTTGATCTTTTTTAAGTCTCATGTGAAAGAAGTGTGTTTTAGAATGTTTCTTGCATCACCCAAACCTTTCCTAGAGCAAAACTCAGTTTAACGTGGGTTTTTTTCTTCAGAAACAGAGAGGTTACTCATGTTCTAGTTGGTGCAGAAGTTGAAGCTGTCACTGGAGCTTGTACTACCAGGTCTTGTCTGTTCCTCAGTGGGTCCAGGCTGCTGCAGTCCTGCCAGTGCCCCGTGCAGCCCTGGTTTGGGGGCTTTAACCCCAGAGCTGGAGTGAAGCTGTGCTCTCAGCCCTGCTTTGGGGGGCTTTAACCCCAGAGCTGAGGTGAAGCTGTGCTCTCAGCCCTGCTTTGGGGGTTTAACCCCAGAGCTGGAGTGAAGCTGTGCTCTACAGAGAACTGGGAAGTTCAAGGACCTGCCCAGAGCTGTGGGACCTTCCCTGCTCTCAGCCCGGGGTGGCTCCAGGCGCGTCTGTGCCCTTGGGCAGGGCTCAGAGAAAAGGGAAGAGAAGATGCTGAGATATTCTTTGTTTGAATGTTGCAATGCTGGCTCAGCACTTACCTTTTTATTTCATCCCGTTGGTGGGAGGTGCACGTGGGGTGTTGCTTTGTCCTGTCCCCCTGCTTTCCTCGGTGCGTGCTCGTGTTCCTGCCGCTGTTTTGGGGGCTGCCTTGTCAGTGGGACCCAGGTTTGGTCAGGGTCCCTCTGGATGTTTCCGGGACAGCCAGCAGTGTGTGCTCTGTGAGTGTGGTGCCCCCAGGGAGCCCTGAGGGGTGGCAGAGCTCTCCATGGATGCTCTGGGAGGAATCCCTCAGCATGGCAGTGAGAGTTACAGCAGCGGTACACACCACTCTGAGAAAAAGGGCAGATAAATCTGTGCTTCCACCTGGACTTACAACTCAGCAGCATTTCACCTCTGAGTAGCAAATTAACGTTACCCTGAAAGTGTTGAAAAAGCTGTTTATCACCTGGTTTAGTGACGATTTGGTAATAATAACATTTCCCAGGCATAATCCTGTCAGAAGAAGCAAGAACCTGATGGTTGCTGTTACAAAAATGGTATTTAAAGGACTTAGGAGGAGAATAAACTTCAACCCTGCATAGCTGTACTGAATAAGTCTGAGATTGCGAGGTAGATTTGTAGACTCTTGATGATTTACTGTTTTCAGTCGTTAACAGTTAAAAAAATACATATTTTAAAGGAACAAAGGAAGAACTTGAAGAACTAAATGAGGAAATAAAGAAGATTGCTAATAAAATCCGGGCCCGGCTAAAGGGTAAGTTGTGAGGACAAATAAAACTCCTTGCTTTCAGAAATAACCTAGAAAATGATAATGCTAAGTGATTTCTCCATATGGAAATGTCTTCTGCAAGTGAAATGCTTTTTTGGGGGACGATATTTTGGAAGTAGATTAACTGCAAAATGACACCTTTTAGAATTTTTCCAGTGTAACAGACAGTAGTGTGACTCTGTTAAGGGTATGACTGAAGCAGTTACTGTGTTCAAAGAGCTCTACCAATTATCAAAATGATTTTAAAATTTCACATACATATCACTGCCACCCCTCTGCCCTGAGATGTTACACATCTCTGGGGACCTTGTACCTCTAAAAAGTACCAGTAATATTTACAAAGTCATTGAGCTGTAAATAACTGACATTGACTCAGCGCTCCTGCCTTGTTCTCAGCTATCGAGCAGAGTTTCGATCAGGGTGAAAATGCCAATCGGACATCAGTGGACCTCAGGATCAGGAAAACACAGGTAGGCTCCCTTCAGCTCCGAGGAGGTCGGTGACTGCTGGTGGGGAGGGAGCTGAGCTGTTCGGAAGTCATTTCAGAACCGGCTGGGGCTTGGTTGGGCTGGGTGTGCCACTGAGAGTTGTGCAGACAGAAGTGGCCCTCTCTGATGCACCTTTCTGTCCCTGTCTGTCCCCGTGTCTGTCCCCGTGTCTGTCCCTCTCTGATGCACCTTTCTGTCCCCGTGTCTGTCCCCGTGTCTGTCCCCGTGTCTGTCCCCGTGTCTGTCCCGGTGTCCCTCTCTGGCCCTCTCTGTCCCTCTCTGTCCCTCCCTGTCCCTGTGTCCCCGTGTCTGTCCCCGTGTCCGTCCTGGTGTCCCCATGTCCCTCTCTGGCCCTCTCTGTCCCCGTGTCCATCCCCGTGTCCCCCTGTGTGTCCCCCAGCACTCGGTGCTGGCGCACAAGTTTGTGGAGGTGATGACGGAGTACAACGAGACGCAGACGCTGTTCCGCGAGCGCAGCAAGGGCCGCATCCAGAGGCAGCTGGAGATCAGTGAGTGACCCCCCGGGCTCCCCAGCCAGAGGAATCCTTGGTTCTCAGTGCCTCCCATGTTTCCTAGCCACTAAATATGGTACAGGGCATCAGAGATCTTGGGCAGCATCTCAGAGGGCATGAGAGAAAAGAAACAATTTTACTGCGTGGCACAAACTCCTTGATATTACTCTTTTTAGGACAGCTGTAAAGAAAAGAGAGAAAACTCAATAATGTCTTTTAGATCTAATATTATTAAAGAAATTATCTTTTTCCTTTGCTTCATTTACTTCCAATGTTGCAACTTTAAATGAAGCATCAAGAAAAGCTGCATTCTGAAGCAGCAAGTGTTACTAAAAGCATTCCAAAATTAACATGCCTAACAGGAAAACAGCTCTTCTTATGTGGTCCCATTTTTGTCTACAAGGACACTCGGTAAATTCATCTGGCATGAAATCAGTGCTGCTGTTATATGTGCTTTGATCATTTGGTGACTGACTCACATATGACTTACTTCCAATTCATTTTTGCAAGTATTTAGAAAGTTCCTGACTTGACTTTGAAGTGCAGTATCTACCTTGGAAGGTGTCTAAAAAGTGCCTAAAATTAGTCTTTTTTTTTGTGTGCTCTATAGAAGTAAATATATACACTGCTGAGACAGGGAATGCAACAGGGAGACTGGCAAATTACAAGAAAATGTTGCTTTTTTTTTTCTTTTTAATTCTGTCATTAGCCTCTCATGCTAATCAATTCAGCATTTCAGTGGAGTTTATTAGACAGGTTAAGTTATTCTTTGCCTGTGTGGGAGGAGAGGGACCCTGATACCTCAGGACATGATTAAGTTAAAGTTGTTATGATGCAATTAGAGCCTACAGCTTTCCTTAAGCACGACAGATTTTAAAGCAAGTTTTGCAGCATTCTTGGGTATTAACATCAGAAAATAATATTCAAACTGTAGCTTTCACCTGATGGAACAACATTCCATAAGTTGGTGCAGAAATTGAGCTTATTTTTCATTGGAAGAATAGGGATTTGATATGCAGTTGTTAAAAGTGTCCAACAGTAGTCATTTGAATGTGTTGGACTTGCTGTACCAGTGTGATCAATAGGATTTGCTCAAACGTGCAATACTGAACTGCATCGAAGCAGGACTGGAGAGAGGTGCACTGGGGGTTATCATCCTTTCTGTGGAATGAGAATGGAATCCCGGGTCAGTAAAATCAAATTTATGTAAAGGCTTTATTGCCCACACAGTGGTGGGCGTGTGCCCTGACTGAATGGAATAGGGAAATACTGAGTGTTACATAATATAATAAATAAATAAATACTGTTCTAAAGAACACTCCACTTACCAGGGGTCACATGTAGGTTGTGAATTTCTGATCAAACTCTTGAATCTGACAAAGAAAAGACCCCCAGCAGCCAGGCAGAACCAGCCCTGAGCAGGGTTCTTCATGGTAGCTTTGAATCTACGTTTGTTTTCTGATTATTGCTCGATACTTTCTGGATTTCATATACAAAATGGCCCTCGGAAGTGGGTGAACACTACAGGGCTTTATCCTGCAAAATCTCAATGCAAGAACTGTCTTTGAATTGTCGTCCTTCTGGATGGCAAAATGTTATGTTCAGTGCTGAATCAGTGATGTTATGTGAAGTCCTGTTGTTTTTATCCTAGCTGGAAAGACCACCACTGATGAGGAGCTGGAAGAAATGTTAGAGAGTGGTAATCCTTCCATTTTCACTTCTGATGTATGTATTTCTGGGCCAGTCAGGTCTCCTCTGTTCTGCTGCTCCCGCTCTTGACAAGTGTGTTGGCACTCAGGGGTGTCCGTGTCTCTCCCATTCTCCCCAAGATCATCTCGGACTCCCAGATAACCCGGCAGGCCCTGAACGAGATCGAGTCCCGCCACAAGGACATCATGAAGCTGGAATCCAGCATTCGGGAGCTGCACGAGCTGTTCATGGACATGGCCATGTTTGTGGAGACGCAGGTGAGTGAGCCCGTCCGCACACCTTCCTGGCATGGGGGCTGTTTCCTCCCTCCTCCCCTCCGCAGTGGGCACGAGCACTTGGTTGTATTCAGCCAGCGCAGATTTAGAGGGATTCTGGACTGTGTGGAAGTTAATCACGGGAGGTTTTGGTTTTGTTGTGGCCAAATTGAGCATCTCAATGTCCTTATGCTTTCAATAACTGACCACAGACTTGCCTTCCAGTCAGTACATTTAATATTTTCTCTGGTATGATTAATTGCACTATGCTGGAACGTCTTTGAGCGTGTTTAAGTAAGAAAAACTATCTTGTGGAACATTGGTAAAGCCTCGAGGATTTTGGGTTCTCAGGCACAGTGGAGTAATGGGTGTGTCAGCGAGGCTGTGTGCACCTTGCACTGCACGCAGAGCTGCAATTCTGTGTTCACCAGCAGGAGTGTAATGGGCTTGACAAGTCCTTCAAGTCATCTCTTGTATTCATAAGCTTTGTCTTGTACATAAATCTGTTCTATTTTTAGTAAATACCAATTATCCAACAGAAGTGTTTTTAATTTTGATCTTAAAATGGTTTGACTTCTGCAGGAAAGTGAAAAGAATAGTGCTAGAAGAGGAAAGCAGGTTAGAGAGACTTGCCTGTTTTTGTAATTGGGTTTTGTTCTAGAAGTCCTTTGTTGCTTTGATATTAAATATACAGCCAAGAGAAACTGGTGGCAGGTTTCTTGTGAATTACACGTGAACGGAAGTTACTTGTGCATCATTCTGTAATGCTTTGCTGTTTACTGCTGCTGATTATTTCTTCTGATGGACAGAGACACAGGTAACAGACTTGCTGTCATTTTTCACCAATCCTCCATTTCATTGCCAAATGTCATTCCTCATAATTAACTAGAGTTTGTCATGCACTGACATGGTAACCCCTGAGCTCTGAGGACCTCGGTGGGAGTTTCCTGGGCAGCTGTAGAAGCTTGTGTGGCAATTTCCGTGTCCCTGCCCACCTCAGACCCTGCAGGGTGGCTGAGCTCTGTGTCCCTCAGCTTTGGCTGGTGAAACATCCCTGCCACACCAGGGATGTTTGCAGGGGCTCGGTTCCTGCTCCTGCACCGGGGAGGAATTCGCCTGCCCTGCTCATGAGTTCCTTGTTTGGTGAGAACTGGGAGCCCTCGCTTCTCATTCCCTTTCTCCTCTACATGCAAAGCAGAAACAATTCCATCGCCAGTATGTGCACCCGTGGTCTGTGAAAGTGATTCTTGATGTTCTAGAGCCTTGCTTTTAGAGTCACTGAGCAAAGATCCATGCATGCCAATCATGTGGTTTGTCTTCAAAATTCCATTTTAAGGGTGAAATGATCAACAACATAGAGAAGAACGTGATGAATGCGACGGATTACGTGGAGCACGCAAAGGAGGAGACGAAAAAGGCAGTGAAATATCAGAGCAAAGCACGCAGGGTATGTTACCTTTCTGTAATTCTGCTAGGCAGTATTTTAATTGAGCACAGCAACATTTCCAGTGTGCACTGTTTTGCTGTAGTTAATACTGAAAATTCGTGATACCAATAGAGGACAGACACGTCCTGGGCTATGAGGACAGATCAGCAGTTCTTGCGCAGCTAAGGGTGTGTTCACAATTTTCCACCCAGAGCTACCATTACAAAGTGTAAAAACCCCAAAAGAAGAATTACTGTATTATTCCAGTGGATAAATTCGCATCTTTTTCTTATCAGCTTTCACAATACCTTAAATTATTCAGATTCTAAGTAACCTTAAAAATTTTTAGCTGTTGATCGCAAGTAAACTTAGCTGAACTTAAAGCTATAAAATCTAGCTAGCAGGCAAAATAAAAGTGCTTTTGCTGAAATAGGCTAATTTTTAAAAAATTCTGCTTGTAATTTTTAGTTTTACAGATAAATGAGGGCGATTTTCCCTCTGGGAAGGGTGTGGCATTGTGCCATGGCACTGAATTTGTGCAGGATTTGAGTTCAAAGGAACATTCTGGCACTTTCCATGGCACTTGTTTTGCTTCAGTAGCTTTCTTCCCATCAGACACCAAATAATATATTCTGATATCAGACTACTGAGTAGTTTATTTTTGCATTCCAGTTTCCCCTTTTGCTGTGCTGTGCAATTTGGTGGGGCTCGTTACGGTGAGCCGGGTTTGAGGGAATAATTCATTTTCTATAGATAGAGATGTACACAGAGATAACACGCCTGATCCTTTACAAAAGATCTTTTCAGAAGTGTTAAAAGAGCCCACTCAATACGTATGTAACTGCATAGGCATTAATCACATGAGTTTACCTGCTGAAAACAATGTTAATTCTTACGTTTGCAAGATTATACAGATAAATTTATCTCAGTTTAAGAACACAGGAGGCTTTAATAAAAGTGCTTGTGGACCTAAAATCTACTTGAAAAACTGAAAATAAATGCAAGTGTTAATGTGCTGAATATTAATCATACCTTGTTTTTTGACAGAAAATGTGGATAATTATCATTGTGTCAGTGGTGTTGATTGCCATAGTAGCTCTAATTATTGGTTTGTCTGTGGGTATTCGGTGATGCTTGGATAACCTCAGCATGCATGGCTTCCTGCCGCTGTGGCAGTAAGTAACTAATCAACTAATTTGGCTCTTGTTCTCTCTGTGTCCTTCTGCCAGCCCTTGCTGTGTGCCCGGTGCCCCGGGGAGGGCTGGGTGCCCCCGGGAGGGCCGGGTGCCCCGGGGAGGGCTGGGTGCCCCCGGGAGGGCCGGGTGCCCCCGGGAGGGCTGGGTGCCCCAGGGAGGGCTGGGTGCTGTGGTGGGCCTGCTCTCTGTGCCCCTGGCAGGGCTGTGTGTGCCTGGTGTGGGCATTGGGCCTGATGTGGGCAGGGATGTGGCACTGTGACCCTGCTGGGTACCCTGGTGCCCCTGGCAGGGCTGTGTGTGCCTGGTGTGGATATTGTGCCTGGTGTGGGTCTTGTNTTGTTCTCTCTGTGTCCTTCTGCCAGCCCTTGCTGTGTGCCCGGTGCCCTGGGGAGGGCCTGGTGCCCCGGGGAGGGCCGGGTGCCCCGGGGAGGGCTGGGTGCCCCCGGGAGGGCCGGGTGCCCCCGGGAGGGCTGGGTGCCCCAGGGAGGGCTGGGTGCTGTGGTGGGCCTGCTCTCTGTGCCCCTGGCAGGGCTGTGTGTGCCTGGTGTGGATATTGTGGCTGGTGTGGGCATTGTCCCTGGTGTGGGCATTGTGCCTGGTGTGGGCATTGTCCCTGGTGTGGATATTCTGGCTGGTGTGGATATTCTGGCTGGTGTGGGCATTGTCCCTGGTGTGGGCATTGTGCCCGGTGTGGGCATCGCTGTGGCACCGTGACCCTGCTCTGTGTCAGTGATAGGTGTGTGTGTGCCTGGTGTGGGCATTGTCCCTGATGTGGATACGGTGGCTGATGTGGATATTGTGCCTGGTGTGGATATTCTGGCTGATGTGGGCATTGTCCCTGGTGTGGGCATTGTGCCCGGTGTGGGCATCGCTGTGGCACCGTGACCCTGCTGGGGACCTGCCCAGGGCGCTCCGAGCAGCCAGGGCCTCACGCAGCCCCAGGAGATGGCACAAACAGCCCCGGGCTGGCTCCCAGCTCCTGCAGTTACTGCTTCTGTGCTGAAAGTTCACATCAGCAAACGGCACGCAATACCAAGTACACTTGGAACTTTATCCAGTGGGGGTTTTGAGGAGAGTTTTTTAAAAGGTGGATGTCTGCAGCCATGGAGTTGGCTGTTATGGCTTGGAGAACATCTTCAGATTCCTCACTTTGAAATGTTTATTAATGCTGGACTAAACGAAACAGTGGGAGGTAACAATGTGTTTAGGACGTGAGATTTCTTTCAGTGTTTGTTTTTGCTGTAGTAAGGCACCATTTCTTGTCCAGATAGTGCTTAGCCAGGCTAGGTAGGCAGTAGCAGTTCACTTCTCTGAGCGCAGCAGAAATGCAGCTTTGGTCATGCAGTGTCTTTAAGCTTCACACAGAGCGCCAGGGGCAGGTGCCCGTTCAGACAGCTCATCAGAAACTCACATTTCTGTACTAACACTCTTAACATCGAAGTTTTTGGGTTGGTGGTGGAGATTCCTCTCAGCTCTGGTTTGTGTGCAGGGAGCGGAACTCAGTGTGTCCTTCCCTGCAGTCAGAAATTGCTGGCCCAGAGTCACACCTTGAGGAATTTACACAGAACCATCTCTCCTTTTTAACCCTTGCAGCTCCTCTGAGCTGTTACCTGCATAGTGTTTCTGCTGACCTTCTGCTGAATTCCACTGAGGTGCAGATGTCAGGGTTTGAGCAGGCTGCAAATATTTATCCAAGGAGGGTGGCAGTGAGCAGCCACTTGGACTTGACCCTCCTCTGTTTCTAATGATGTTTACAGAAGTTGGGCATGAGTAATAACCCCGATTCTGTGAAGGAAAGCAGCGCAGTGTTGCACAGATGGCTCTGTCTTGTGACCATGGTTACATGTATGTTAGAAACAGAAACAACAGGAAATCATGGCAGTGATTACTCCTTAGAACGAAAATCCCAGCACTCAGCCTGGCTGTCAGTATTACTCCGAATATATTTAAACTTAAAAAAAATTTATTCTGTCTCTGACAAAGTGTTTCAGTCTTAACTTTTCTTTCTTTTCCCTGCAGAAATTGATGTTCATAATAATATGTGTAACTGTATTGCTTCTGATACTTGGAATTATCCTAGCAACAACTCTGTCCTAGCAAGCACATTCCAAGAGTTACCAGCCTCGAGGAACTCCAAACCATCGGCAGCAAAACCAAACCTTTTCCCCAGATGATGCCTTACACTGCCCCACGATGATGACCTGTCACTAATGGCTAGAAAGGAAAGCAAAATCACTCGGAATGTTTACTCAGAAATGAAGATCAGAATGTATTAGGGTCTGTATGGACTGTACATCATAAACTAGACACTTGGGAGACTGAAACTTTGTTCTGAACTAAAGTGACTTAGGGTTTTTCACATCTCAGTGTTACAGTTGAAATAGGGAGTTGAGAGACTATTGAGTTTTGACTGTTTGGCTTTTTTTCCTATTGCTAACCTAACTCTAATCATGACTTTCAGTACCTTGCCAGTGCTGCCTTTGTTAGCACTCTTGTGAATATTTTTATGAGATGTAGCCTTGTGTTTCAGTGTATTAATTATTTAGTCACCTTAACCTATTTAAACTTCATGCTTTTTCTCCAACAAGTGCTAAAATATTTTATCCTGAGAAGACTACTCATTTAACTGCCTAGTGCATTACACTTGAGAAGAAAAAAGAAAAAAAGCTTTTTTACACTTGCCAGTTTTTTTATTTTTTCTTTCAAGGTTAACTGCTTTAAATGCTTCCTTCATAGTTAATAAAAAGTTAGTTGCAACATTTCTGGTGAAAGCATACAGCTCTGAGACGCTGAATTTGCACTTGAGCAGGTAATTTCACAGGTAATTCTTGTGCAGAGGAAACTGATGGATCAGTTTAGCCTTACTGCTTCCACGGATATGGCAGAAATGACTTTCTGCAGCCAAATCAAGTTCTCTTGTTCTGGAGTTTGCTAATGTCGATGTGTGAACACAGCAGATGGGGATGAGGTCCCCCCAAAGAGTCTGAAACTTGACCCAGAGGGTGACACTGATGTGTTCTGAGCCCTGTGTGGCTGTAACACGTGTGAAGTGTTGTGGGGTGCTCGTGCCTGGTGTGTAAGGCCGGCGTGCACGGCTTGGAAGTGTCCGAGGATTCAAATGTACCCAAATAACTGCATTGAATGTTACAGGTTATTTTTGTATTTCTCTGTGTAAAATATTTGTGACTTGGGTTTGTCACTCCTCGTTGTTTAAGCATATCCATGTAGATATGTAGATATATTTGCAGCCTAAGAGAAATAGAGGGGAGGGTCATTTGTGCCTTTATAAACATGGTCTAAAACGACACTCATCCATGTTCTCAGATACTCAGCTCTCAAGCTGACTGCAGTAACTCAGTCCTACAAGTTCAGAATCCTTCAACTTAGGTTTTGTTGAAAGTGTCTGAGATCAAAGTCACTCAGTAAGTGAGAATTCAGACTTCATAAAATTCAGCAAAGTTTACAATTTCTATTGCATGTATGAATATTCCTGCTTTGCTGTCCAGTTATACTGTGAATATGCTGGAGCTGTTCAGATGTCAAACACGTTTAAAAAAGAAAACAGATATTGTTATTATTGTTATTATGTGTCTCTTTACAAGTCAGCCATAAAGAAGTCGCTTGAAAAATTCGGCTTCAGCAATGAACAAATTCCTTTTACCTCTGAGTCCGGAATGCTCACTGATGTTTGTGAGGGAGTTAACATGCAAAGCAAGGAAGGATTGGTTGCCTTAATGCTCATTCTAGGTAAATATTTTTTATTCTGTAGTTTTCTAGATTTTTATCGGTAAATATTATTTATACAGATACTCAAATTAGATGGGGGGAAAAAAATCACTCCTGCTGTTTACCAGCTGGTTATGTAAACTGACCCTCAAAATCCTGTCATGTTGAATTTTTTCCTCTGTAATGCAGTAATCTGCCCATCAAGACCAGAAATTGAATAGGCTACTCCACAGTTTTTAGTTCTTGTTGACAGCTGCCTCAATGAGTTTGTTTTAAAGCAAAACAGACCTTTTCACATGAACCTCTTTGTTCGGTTCATATTGGAGGGGAGGAAATCTCTAACCTATGCACTAATAAACTCATCTAAGCGAGTCCCGTGTCTCTTTTGTGTCCGTGGTGTTCCTGGGGCCCCTGGGAATATTCCAGGAGGAATATTGGATGAGTTTGGATGAGGCTGATGGGTTTTTGCACTGACTTAGATCAAACACAGGGTAAGGTGGTGTCTTTTCAGCAACTTTTAACTGAAAAAGGTGTAGAGACAATGATGAAGAAAACAATGGGATGTATTAACTTAAACTGTGCCCATGGGGGATTTTTTTAGAGAAATGTTGAGGTGAGAAAGCCCAAGGTTTCATTGAGTGAGTGCTCTCTTCATACAGAAATAATTTGTGACAACTGCTGGAGCGCTCTGACAGCAGTGAGGGTTTGAGATGTGCTACCGCAGCCCTCAGAAAATGCCCAGTGAGTGAGTGCATGTCACTAAACCCACGGGGAATGGGGTACAGAGCTGCAGTCTGGTGGAGTTTCGTGCAGTTGGTTTCCTGAGCTCCAGCAGCGTTTCCCCCCGCAGGGTTTCCCAGGGTTTTCCAGCAGCATTCCCAGACAGCCCCAGGAACTGGGCCAGAGTGCAGAGGATGTGCCGGGGCCGGAGCGAGACTTGGCAGGTTGAGGCTCTGGGTGCCTGCTCCAAAGCAGGCTGCTGGGCAGGGGGGCTGCCGGGCAGGGAGGCTGCTGGGGCTGCTGGGGCTGCCGGGCAGGAGGGCTGCTGGCCCCTACAAGCACGGCTGGGCTCTGGTTTTCCTTTGTTCTGGGGGTTTATATCGAGAAAGGGGGAAGCAAAGGCTTTGAATGCTGGCAGTGGGGCAGACAAAGCCCTTTCATTCAGGGCTCCCTCAGCTGCCTGCTCTTCGTGATGCAAATTTCAGTGGGACGGGAAGGCTCTCAGCAAACACAATTAATTCTAATTGTACTCTTCCAGGCCTTCCCTGGGATTTCTGATTTAAGCACAGCTACCCATCTGGACCCGAGTCTGGGGAAAAGCTCTGAGACCTGAAGAGTATTTAGTGAGAGCAATTAACATCAACTTAAAGCTGGAGAGAAATCTCCTTGCTGCCAGCTGCAGGCCTGGGCTCACTGCCCTGAGAGCTTTCCTTTTGTCCAGGCTGTGGCTTTTAGAGGTGTCATTTCCTTTAGCAGAGAATCTGTTCGTGGTATCAGCAGGGAAGGGAATTACAGAACGTGGGGTACTGGAGAGGAACATCATCCGTGGCCGGGACTGCTCTGGTTCTCTCCACGCTGCCCCCAGCCAGCTGTCCATGGGTAAATGCAGCTCTGCAAGGGAGCCTGGCAAGCTGAAGGAAGAAATACATGCATTAAAAAAGCCAAACAAACTGCTCTCAGCCGTCTGAAAATCTGCAAAAAAAAAACCCCATTTCAAAACATCCTGGGTTTGAATCAGTTCACACGAGCACACACTGCATTTCCAGCTCACATGCTTGCTCTGCTTTTGATTTTCCCTTTTGGCAATTTATTCAGAGTAGAGTTAGTGGGTAGAATCTCAGAGGAGAATAAAAGCCAGTGTTTTGAGAACTAATGAAGTAATTATCTAAAGCATTATTTACAATGATTATTTAGAAGATAATGAGACCCTTTAATTATGTTTGTTCTGCATAGCTAGCCGTTCAATAATTCAGGGTGTTGCCATACAATTTTCTCTGTTTGCTTTGCACGGTTTTTGTGTAGGAAAACGTCACATTTTTCTGCAGTGTGTAAAGCACAAATCTGGGCCCTCTCCTGGGCACTGTCTGTCACATGGAAGTCACCTGCTCCCTCGGGCTCGGGCTTTTGGGTTCAGGCTTCTTCAGCGTGATGTGGAACTAAAGAAATGCTGGGTGAAATGAAGCTGCACCTCTTGAGGGCTGCTCTGCCTTTATTCCTGTAAGGCACTGCTGGAATATTTCCATTCTTCCATTGCTCCCCCGGTGTTCCTGTCAGCATTTCTCTCACTGGAGAGGGAGCTTGGCTTGCAGGTTATTTTCATTTTGGGAGCCATGATGGTGATGTTTCAGATGCAGGGTTTTTTAAAAAGAGCTCATTTGTGTGCGAGAGATCCGGAGCATCGTTAACATTTCAGTAGCCAATAAAGACTCCACTGTGAACCCGCTGCTAAAATAAACAATTCTGCTTAAGCACAGGGTTAGCAATGCCTGAAGAGTGGGAGCTCCCTGGGGAGCTGCAGCTTTTGTCAGGGCCCGAGTTCCTCCTGCAGCAGGGATGAGCAGGGCAGGAACCAGTGAGGAAACATCTCCGAGGGGCTCAGGGCTGCCAGGTTTGCCCCATTTATTTAGGGATCAACTCCCACAGGGATCTTCCCACTGAGCCCAAGAGATGCCAGGATTTGGCTGAAACCTTTCCTGGGCTTTAATTTGGAAATAGTGGAGTTACAGGCAGCTATTTTACATCAGCATTTTAAAATCCTTACCATGTGGAGGAACTCTACATAGCCTTGCCAATAAAATGCTTTGTGGTGCAGGAGGTGCCTCTAGTCTGCAAAGCAATTCATTAAACGCCCAGGTCCTCCAGGTTGGTGGAGAGCTGAACAAGGGGAGGTGCTTTCCGAGGCAAAGTGTGGCCAACAAGCGCAGTGAGAATTCAGCTTCCTGTGGGCTCCACAGCCACCACCTTTGCGCAGTTCTCTGCTGCAAACTTGGAATATTTCGGTTGTGTAGTGGCTGTGATCACAGTGCCAGTTCTAGCACAGAAAAGTTGCTCCAGGGCCTGTGGGACTTCTGCTCCCAGGTCACTTTGGGCGTCCTGCTGACTGAAGTGAGCTGCAGGTGCAGTTTTTGGAAAGCAGCTGCCTTCACTTCACTTGAGGAAAGATGTTTTTCCCCACAACAAATAATCCACAATAAGGATTCCAGTTTAATGTCTGTATCTCTCTCCTGCCTTTTCCACAGGGCTTGCCTGGTCTGTCTTTATATTCCCCACACCTGCCATCACCATTTGTGGTGAGCTGATGCCACTGTCCCAGTGCAAACTTGCTAAATGTTCATTGTTAAAAACAATGACAGCTCCTTCCCCTGTTCCTCACATCAGAACCCAGTCCCTGCCTCCTGAGCTGCCCACCAAGTGCTCCATTGATTCCAAATAAATTAATTTACATGCGTGGAAGGGTACATTTAGACTACTCCTACAACACAGAGCTATTTCTCACCACGTATTTACACAGTTCCTCGGTAGTCACTGATGGCAGGATTTAAAAAAAGTTCACCTAAAATTAGGTTCAGAACCACTCTGGGAACCACAGCAAGTTCCTGCAGGGGCTTTTCAAAGTGCTCAGCAGAATATTGAGAGAAGGGCAGGTCTGGCCCGGGGCTGGAGAGCTGGGGGGGGGTTGGGAGGTGATTTTGGGGTGCAGAAATCCTGCCCTGGATCCTGCATTCCACCCAGCCCCCTCGGCTGCCAGGACAGCTTTGAGCTCTGCCCAGGGCTGACAGCTGGGCACACTTGTGCTCTCTTGACTTGGAAACTATTTATAGATGGATTTTGTCAGAGTTCCCATTTGTACAGTTCCCCCTCATGGATTTTTCGGCATGGCTTTCCTTCCAGTATGAGGCAGATAAAACCATGGAACAAAACGTAAATCCACAGGACAATAAAATTCAGCAACTGTTGACAGGTATAAAATAAATAAAATAACAGAAATTACTATAAACTTCAGGCGAGTTTGAAGAAAATGAAGCAAAATCTCCGTTTCCCTGCAATCCAGCTGCATTCACATACCCATACGCAAGAGCTGGGTTTAGATTACATATCTGCTTTCTATGATTTTCCCCCTCAGAGCTGGTTCATTGCTAAGGCAAGCATGTGCTGCACAGAGTGACTCAGACCTGTGGGCCAGGATGCTTTTCTTGGGTTTCCACTGAGCATTCTTTTCATCCTACGCAGATATAAATCAGTGCCCCTGTTGACCTCCCTTCCATTTATACCAGAAAAGCGAATGTGGCGTAATTACAATAAAATATCTTTTCTGTGCTTAGAGGGGAGCTGTTCCATTGGCATCTGTTACAACCTTGGAAGTTGTGCCCTCGCCCCCCGACACCCGCAGCGCCACAGCAGGGGCAGAAAAACCAAAGCTGGAGTGAATTGCTGCGAGCGGTCAGTAACGGGGCCCTTCTGAGGCCTGACCGGAGGGAAGAGCGAACTCGAAGCCCCTTTCCCAAAGCGCCTCCTTGCTCGGTGCCGCAGGGCTCGGCTCCCCTCAGGGGCGATGCCCAGCGNGGCAGCGCGGGGGCATGCGGGGCACGCAGGGCCCGCCCGGCGCCGCAGCGGCCCCGGGCAGGTGAGGAGGAGCTGGCGGTGCTGGGGCAGAGCTCTCCCCCCGCTCTTCGCCCTGCGCCTGCGGGGCCGGCCCTGCAAGATTAAATGTTATGTAAGGCGCGGGAGCAGCTGCTCGGCCAGGGCAGGGGCAGCGCAGGGGCTTTTCCCCCCTGCTCCTGCCCAGCATCCCCCGGCCCGGCAGGGGCTGAGCCGCGCCGCGGACGGGGCTGGGCTGCCCTGCCCTGAGCAGGGCTCCG
>WBMY01006405.1:14831-53612 GCA_013397315.1 Donacobius atricapilla | reverse complement strand
TACGCGCACAGGTACGCGGGGGTCTCGCACAGGTACGCGGGGGTTTCGCACAGGTACGCGGGGGTTTCGCACAGGTACGCGGGGGTTTCTCCCTCCCCGAGAGCAGCCGGGGCCGGTCCGGGCTCCGCGGGCCCGGAGCTGGCGGGGATGGGGGTGCGTGTGCGGGGGGACGATCCCCCTCTGGGCAGCGGCGATGCATCCCTAACTCTTGCGGCAGGCAGGCAAACTTTATTATTCTGCGGCGAATTGCTGATGCCCTTCACTGAACCTTCCCTTCTGGGTTGAGGGAATGTGAAGAATAAAATGTGCATCGTGCACGGGCGCTAGGTAAAGGGATTAAACGCCTGCTAGATTATTCCACCCTCCCTCCGACTGATGTTTAATCTGATGTCATTTCCCAGTCACTTCGAGGGTTTCCAGGGGAATAAAAGCCATTTTGGCAGGTTCGATGGCCGTGTTTCTGCTCCGTGGCGCTGGCGGTGGCTGTCCCTGCCCCCAGCCCCGGGCACGCTGCATCTGCACAGAAATAAACGTGTTTGCTCTGCAAGTGTGGATTGTGGTGTCATGGCAGAGTCATCGCTGCCTGCTCCTCCGCACCGCCACCGGCCCTGCAAATGCGCCGCGTTCCTCTGGCATCCGACGCTAAATGCGACCGAAATTCCCGATGCTTTTCTCACGGAGCGGCGAGATTCGCGGGCGGATGCAGCCAGACACAGGAATAACACGGGCAGGAGTGGGGCACGTCTGCTCTGCAGGCGAGCACGTAGAGCAGAATAATAACACTTCAGTGCTGCATATTCCCGCAAATAGCAGAATTAGCACGGAGCAGTGTGCTGCGCTCGGCTACAGGGGATACTGCAGGGGTTCATGAACCTCTTCTCAAAATTGGCTCTTGCCTGTGGCGCCGGGCAGGGGGTGTGTCTTTCCCAGGGCGATGTGATGGTCGACATTACAGCTGTACATGGGCTTAGTGCAGTTGTGGCCGAGGGGAATCTCAGCGCACATGAAAGCTTTGGGTTTTCTTTTTTTTTAAGCTATTGCTGCCTGTTATTTTAGTGGTAAAACTCCGCCTGGGCTGTTTTGTCCAGTGTCCAGGTAGTGATGCCGGGTTTATACATAAAATAACTCAGCAGAATAATTTGTTAGTGAGTCTTGACACTGCACCTGGTAAATACAGAGTCTGCTTCTGAAGGGATTGGATATATTTTGAAGAAATACCTGAATTCAAAGCCATCGGTTGTCATGTTAAGAATTGCACCAAGTATTCTGTGACGGGGAAGAATGCCATGATAGTTATCATCCAAATAAAAGGGAGGGCTATTGCTTGGCAAGGTAGAAGAGCTGCTTTGAGGAAACAGCATGGAACACTGAATCACAGACCAGGCAGTGGAGGGGAACTTACAGCATCCCCATACAGTCAGTGTGATAGAAAATAGCAGTTTATGCCGCTGGTAGGAAAGTTGCTGTAGTCACTCTGTATTTTGGCGTTTTTGATCAGGAAGCGTCACATTCCTATTAGAGAAAGGCTTTCAAGTCTGCCCAGCTGACAAATGAAGAAGGTAATTGAGATTGAGCATTACAGATGTCAGCCCGGACTCAGCACTGTAGACAGCCTTTGAAATACATGTGTGCTACCTCTAGCACCTTAGGAGGCTGGGTCTTTTTTAGCTGCCTCTTTGTTATTCCCTTTTGATCTGATGGTCCTGGTCAGTGGCTTTGTGCAGACTGTTTTCTTTTTAACGGGGGAAAGGCCGGCTCTAAATGAAAGCAGTGAAGTGCTCGTGCTGTCTGCAGCTGCAGAACCCCTGATTTTCCCACTTGCGTACCTGAATGAGTTCCAGCCTGCTGAGATACAGCGTGGCTGCAGGCTGGAGACAGGGAGCAGAGGGGCACGGCGAGTACATCCGACTTCAGGCACCTTTCTGAGACAGGCGGTGTGTTGAAATTTCTAGAATTAAAGCCAAGTTACAGCTCCAGAGCAGCACGTGGATTTTAGGGGTAGGAAAGGTGAGATGGAGCAGAACACGGGGCTGTGCGGTGCCACAGATTTCTGCATGAAAATGATCTGAATAGCTGCTGAAGGCTGGTTTAGCTAACTGCCATTGCAGGCTCAGAAATACGTGTGAGCAATCCCATACCTGTACAAGCTTGGCTGTGTCTCAGCTTCAGATGTGTGCCAGATGTGCACACACTCCTGTGTGTGACCCCTGCACTTTGGAGAGCTGGGTGGTCCTGACATCAAATTCCTGTATCAGCACGATGGTGCTCTTGTTAACAAAACTCTGAACCTTCCTGGGTTGCCACAAGAGAAATGAGAAGCCTGTGAGCACTGGATAATTAATTTCCTCGGGTATTTGGGGGTTTCCTTTTCCTGTGTCAAGTGCCCCACCGCTGGCCAAAATTAAATACCCAAAATGACGCTGACTTTACTCTGTAATGAGAAGCTAGCTGGTCACGCACCGGTGTCCGGTCCTGTCAGTATTTATGCAGAATGAAGCGTGGTTTGACAGTGAAGGCTGTTTGTCATTTCACTGAGAGTGTTCCAGGCCCTCATCCCTGCTCCGAAACACGTCACACGAGCTGAAGTATCTGTTAGTCACGACTTCTTTCCTGGGACTTATTTTTGGGTTGTTATGCAGCAAAAGGTTCTGACTAAACTGGAATTCCGTGTAGATCCTTTGTTTCCCCCTTTCACAGATTGTATGTCCTATGCTGATAGAATTTTGAATAGGTAACAATTCCTCTCTGTGGTTTGGAAAGTCTCTCTGTGCCTGTGACCAAGGAACTGAAATCTCTTTTGGATTTTCTGGAAAGCACCGGGTGCCACTGGTGATTACCCCTCTGAGTGCTGATGTTCTGTGTCAGATGCCTGCCCAGCACAGACCAGGATTGCCTTGGACTGCTGCTGACAGCAGCAGTTCCTCTGTTAGAACAGCATTTGCTGTTAGAATTGAAAAATACACCCCAATACCACGAATAAAAGCTGAACTGGAGCGTAGCCACAGCGCTTCAGTGCTGCTGCTGGGAAGTGCAGCTTCTCCCAGGGAAGGGGCCCTGGGGGCAGTTTGTGCTCAGGGGCGGCGAGGGGGCTCTGGCCAGGCTGCCCTGGGGCTCTGGGCAGGGGGCACGGCCCTGGGGGGCAGCTCAGGGACTGCCCTTTGGGGGTCCCTGGGGCTTTCTGTGCCATGGGACCAGCCTGGTGGATTGTCCTGCTGGAGCCACGTGCCCCCCGTGAGTGGTGAGTGCAAAGCCACCCGTGGCCGGGATTGTGGTGAGGAAATCATGGCCCGAAGGCTTGTGGCTCCTCACTTTGGCTCGTGGAGCTTGATCAGGAAATCAGAGTGGGGCTTCCAGCTCTGTCACAGATTCTGTGAATGGCCCTGAGCAAAGCAGTTCGTATCTCCTGGGCTCTGTTCTCCTTCTGTAAATGGGAATAATAATGAACTCCTTCCACTACATTCTATTTATTTTATCTGCTTAGAAAATGAGATTTTCAGACCAAATACTGTTTTCTCCATCAGGATGCTGAATCCCAACAGAGGCTTCTAGATGCTACTTATAAATCATCTGACAGCCTGCATTGTGTGTTGTTGATCTATAGAAAAACACTGCTGAGTGCCAGAAGAATTTGAATTTGTTCTGAGGTTTCTGGAATGACATTTGATGAGCTAAATTCTCTGTTGTGCTCATGGGTATGTCCAGGCTGGGGTGAGGAGCCTCGTTCCCCTGCTGGTGGCAGAGGTTTGGTAGAAACATTTCCAGTGCAGGTGTCAGGCAGAGGGAGTGGGACTGTGGGTTTGATTTTGGCTTTTTTAAATATATATATAATTGTCATAAAGTTCTCTATTTCCTGTTGCAATCAGGCTTGATTTCTAGAGCAGGAGGAGTTGCTGTGCCAGTGTTTGCTGCTGGGGAAGGCACTGAGGATAGAACAGCGTGGTACAGATCCTCTTCCCCGCTCTCATCTCACGGCAATTAGAAACCCTCTTCCATTTTTCCTTTAAAGATCATCCCACAGCCAGCTCCTGTTCCTCAAGGCTGGATGTGATCACGGTGAGCTGCTGGGCAGCCATCACATGCACCCCTTCCCTTTCCCGCTCCACGTCCCCCAGAACTAAACTGATTTATTTTCTTTCACTGAGGAGCAAAAACTGTTTTTATAGACAGCCTCATCAAGTTTTTGCACTGGATGTGAGATGGGAAAAATGACAATAATACCCCTCTTGCCAGCTTTCAAGGGAAAATAAGCCTTTTTTGAGGAAGGTTAACTTGTTTAGGGTTGGCTTAGAAAAATCCTAAATCAAGGCTAAATTCCTCCAGAACAGGGAATTTATTCTGGGATTTTACCTTTTCAGCTCCTGTTGAATATTTCTGTACCTACTTCTGATAGAGCTGAAAAAATGCTCTTTTTACTCCTGTAAAAAGAGTACAAAGAGCATTTCCCACTCCTGTATGGAATACCAGGGTGCCTTTTCCCCGGTGTGGGAAGTGCCTCTGCAGTGTCCCTCTCTCTGTGAGGGTTCCCTGGTGTGAATCAGAGACTTCTACAGATCTGTGCCAGTGCAGGAGCAGCGCGGTGGCCCAGCAGTGTCCCTGGGGTGTGCTGGGCTCTGGCTGGGGCTGGATGGATGGATGGGGCTGGATGGATGGCTGGGGCTGGATGGATGGGGCTGGTGCTGCTCAGAGCTGGGGGGATGGAGCTCACAGCTGTCCCTGCAGCCAGCCCTGCAGGGCTGAACCTGGCCCTGTTTACTGCATTTCCCTGCTCTGTGACCCTCACAGCTTCACCTCGGGGTCAAGCCTGACGTTCTGCTCTCCCCCTTTCCTTGCCCCCAGTCCTGCGTATGGTTTGGAACCTGGGGAATATTCCCTGCCAGCTCCAGGAGTGCAATCCTTCCCCTCTCTCTTGTTTACTGCTGGCTAATTAAATTTGGTAGGTGGCAGTTTGAAATCTTAGTGGGACGTGTCATGTGGCTGCTAATGCTCTGCAGATCTCCATTACATAACCTTTAAGTACTTTGGGAAAATGTGCTTGTGTCATCCCGGGCCTGCCATAAGGCTCTGTCTGCGGGCAGCAGCCTGCTCGGGCTCTCGGTGTGCTCTGCAGAAATGGGGGGATGCTTTCCCTGGCACAGGAGCCGTGCCCTGGCTTGTCAGGTCAGCTGTCCTCCCTGGCTGGGCTGCTCTGCAGCCGGCTCCGTCTGCCTCCCCTGCAGGCAGGGGCTGCCTCTCACGCTGCCCTGCCAGAGAGGGAGCAGGTAAATGTTAAACGCAGGATGCTGGCAGCCCCTCTGCTCTCGGAGGGCTCTGCTCGTCCCAGCCCCCAAGCACAGAAACCTCTCAGTCTGTCCCCCAGCCCTTCACCTCCCTCAGGTCTTGGCTGGGCCCTGGTGCTTTATGCAAAATGAAAACACCAATCAATGCAGGTTTGAAAATGCTGCGTAGGGACCATCAATTTTTAATGCTTGGTAATTCATTAGGTTCTGCTTTGCTAAAGGAGCATTTTGTAAATGACAGCAGTGTGCTACTCACAGAGCAAGAGCTCTTCTTCCTTCCCCCAAGCCAGAGCCATCTCTTGGTCATACTTCACTCACAGTTCCACACTCTTGTTGCCTAAAACGTCTTTATACATCTTTTTCTATACATTTCCGTTATACATCTTTCTTTATATCTCTTCCTTTATGCCTCTTTCTTTATATCTTTCTATATACCTCTTTCTTTATACCTCTTTCTACCTTTCTTTATACATCTTTCTTTATCTCTCTACATCTCTCTTTATTTATCTTTATCCATATTTATACATCTTTATTCATCTTTATCCACGATCCAGTGCAGCTTCAGCACTCCATGGACAGACCAGCCTGGGCCCTGAGGGAAATAAGTCTCCTTTGGGGTTCCTGGCCAGGATGTGGCCCTGGAGGCCGAGTCCTGGCTGTGGCCCTGGCTGTGTTCTCTGACAAACCACGGGAGATTTCTGCCTCCCTTTCTGTGTCTGCTGGGAAGGCTCAGGGGCAATGAGCTGCTGTGGCCTTGCAGTGAAAGTTGTAATTAGAAATGAGGAAGGACTGGATGAAATTTTGGGTGTTGGGGTTTTTTTTAAAGGATGTCAGATTACGAGTTTATAGTCTCGTATTGAAATCCAATGGTGTGAACCTGCCTTTTGTGTAGAGAAGCCCTTGGCCTGCAAAAGCACTTCTCAGTTAGAAAACTTTGCTGGGTGCTTAAGAATGATGGTTTGAGATCATTCTGTCCGTTCTGCAGGTGAGAAATTTTCAGTGTGCTTCAGGTTTATTTGCCCAAGATCATTCAGCAGGGTCAATGGAAATCCATGGGTATTGTTTGCAGAACCTTGTCCAACATTTATCCATTTTATTGCTTCTCTTAATTAAACGTTGTATAAGAAAGGAGGAGGGGGAAGTATTGATCTTCTAAAAACAGAGGTTTTTTTCTTGTTTCATTTTAAATTAACTGGCCACGTGCTACTCATAGTAATGAGTCTCCAAATGGATTAAACTTTAAAAAAATCCTACTATCATAAATCAGGGTGGCTACAGTCAGTTTGTGGATTCTGAGGGCTGCCTGTTCACCTGCTGGCTGTCCTGGAGCTGTAAATGTCTCTCTGGAAGGGTCTCTCTGTTCAACGGTGTAAACCTGCAGTATAAATGTGTTTGCCCTGCACTCCCTGTGACCTCAGCAGCTGCTTTGGTTGAGGGTTAAGTGCAGTTCATGGTGCTGTGTCCCCAGCCCCGGTGGCCCCTGGGTGAGCTGGAATCGGAGGCAGGAGGCAGCTGCAGAGCAGTCGGGCGGGTTTTTGGGAGGGCAGGAGCTCCAGCTGATGCTGGTGTGTGCGAGGGGAAAGCTGCCCCCGGGCAGCGGCTGGGGGACAGGGGCAGGGTGAGCTCCTCGGGGCTGGAGCTGCTCAGCTCATTCTGCGCTGGCCGGAGGGGCAGCAGAGCTGTCCCCGGGGCAGCCTGCGCTGCTGGCGGTGCAGGAGAGCGTGGCCCACGCCACGGAAGGAGTGAAACCTCTGCAGGGCTTGCAGCAGCAGCAGCAGTGTCTGTGCAGTGTCAGCACTGACCCACCTGTGCCCACCTGTGCCCACCTGTGCCCACCTGCACTGCCTGGGCCCCAGGGCTTCTCCTGAGGAGTCCCACGGGGCAGGAATGCCAGCTTGGATCTGAGAAACTCTGGGGTCCTGGACAGACACTGTGATACAGGAATGCCAGCATGGATCTGAGAAACTCTGGGGTCCTGGACAGACACTCTGATACAGGAATGCCAGCATGGATCTGAGAAACTCTGGGGTCCTGGACAGACACTGTGATCAGGGAAATGCAGCCTGGATGTGATAAACTCTGGGGTCCTGGACAGACACTGTGATACAGGAATGCCAGCTTGGATTTGGGAAACTCTGGGGTCCTGGACAGACACTGTGACCAGGGAAATGCAGCCTGGATGTGATAAACTTTGGGGTCCTGGACAGACACTGTGATCAGGGAAATGCCAGCATGGATGTGATAAACTTTGGGATCCTGTACAGACACTGTGATCAGGGAAATGCCAGCATGGATGTGATAGCAATCATGGCTGTTGGAAAAATGCAGATCTGAGGCCTGTGGCCCCGTTTATTTTTTTGTTCTCTGCAACATTCATTAAAAGTAAAATTGCTGGCATTACCTAGGCAGAATAATGCACGCCTGTGAGCTGCAGCACTTTTCAAGGTCCATGGCATTCCTGTTATCAGAAATTCTAATTTATTGGAATAACCTCAGGGCTGAAATGGGTTTCTTTCATGATGGGCTGGTGCAGTGTATCTTGTTCGGATCCGTGGTGAATCCCCTCATGTGCGGGAGGCTCACTGGTGCAATCCAGCTCAGGAGTGCATGGGAAAACTTCATTTGGAGTTTTACCTTTCCATCAAAGCTGCTTTAGGGCTGAAGTCCCACAGGAATGTTCAGCTATCACTATCCATCATTACTGGGTTGATAACAGACCACTGTAACATAAATAATAAAACCAGCAAGTAAACACTTCAGGGGGAATACCAGAAAATCCCACTTTGTGTTTCATGTCCGTTCAAATCACCAGGCACCTTTGGGAGGGCAGGAGAGAAGTGGGAGAAACAAGCCCCATTTTTTCCATCATCAGCAATTAAAACCATTTATAAAGAGTGTGGAATACCTAAAACACACCTTAAAGCCCTGGCTTTTTGTGTCAGGGTAGGATTTGTGTTCAGGAGGGATGAGCTGGAGCTGGAGCGCGGCAGAAGAAAGGGCTGTATGAATAAAGCAGGAGTTTGGGGAGCTATGTTATGAAACACTGGAAGAGCTTATTCTTTGTTGTCTGATAGTGACAGAGTGACAAGGCAGGTCTGATTTCATCACTGATTCTGACTGGAGCACAGACTGAGTGCTGCGTGCTCTAGTTCGAACACCCAGGGATGGCTGAGGTGATGGAAGTGTTCAGGAGTGCCAGGAGCTGCTCCTCTCCAGTGCAAATTATCCACGACGTCTGCCTGGCTGCGCTCTAACCCAGCTGTAGTTTCTACCTTGTCCAGGTGTTCCCTGGGCTTGTTCTCTATCTGAACTCAGTCATTCTCAGTGCACCCTTTCTCCAAGTGCTACAGGAATGTTATTTATGTAAAAAACCCTTTTTACTTGTACAGTCTTTACGTGGTGCCTCTGGTACTTTTCTCAGTGTAGGTGACTGAATATTTCTCAGTTCAGAGTTCCTAACTAAAAGCTGTGTCTGCTCTGGAAGTCCAAGGTTTCTCCCAGTCTCTCACTGCCGTGATATTTGTGAACAGTTCTGCCTATTCGGTTTTGGGTTTTTCCCAAAGGTGTTCCTGGGAAAAGCAGAATTTTCTTTTGATTTGTTATTCCCATGGGGCCAGACACCTTGGGTTACTCCTTGCGCTGTCTCAGGAACTCCTGCTCAGTCCCTCATACCTGTGCTTCAGGTGGAGTGGCAGATGCTCAATGTTCCTCCATAAAGGCAGAACAGAAAGTCGCGCTGGGAAGTGGCTACACCTGGGGTAACCTGCCCTGCTGATGGTCCCCATTTGGCCATTCTTCTGCATCCTTTCAGCTTTGTGTCTGTTCCGCGCCTGGTGCTGGTGGTCCCTGCTGCCCTGCAGGGGTCAGGCTGCAGGAGCAGCCCTGCTGCAGGTGATCAGGCACACACAGCCCGGGCTGCTCTGTGCTTTTAGCCGTGAGCTGTTCTCTCCACAGCCGAGTGTTTGCCTCCGGGCAGAGCTGGCTGTGCTGGTGATAAATGAATTCTCCTCGGGCCGGTGAAGGAGGGCTCGCAGGCACAGGGTCCGTGGCTTTTCCTGGCCCCGGCTCTCTCAGAGCAGCTCTGGTGGAATGCAGCGGCGCAGGCTGCCTTGGACAAGCACAGGGTTAATGCTTCCCGAGTGTGACAGGCACTGAAGAAGGGCTAAATGCGGTTTTCTGTGTTTGATGGATCCGTGAGATGCACTTCGCCTCTCATCCTGGGATTTCAGAGTCCTCACAGACATTAATTAACAAAGTCTTGGGCATTTCCTAGGTCAGGATGATTGTTATCCCCATTCTGTTCAGAGTTCACCGAACTCCTGCCAGGACTCAGGAGCCCCACCTGGATGTGCTGCCCCGGGGAGACCCACCAGGTGTGCAGGGCTCTGAACAAGGGACAGGAAACGTTCGCAGTCCTTCCCTGATGCACAAATCAAAAATAAACAACAACAACAAACCCTGCAGCTGCCCGCTGGCACTTGAAGTGATGGAAGAACATTTTGTGAAAAAGCCACCCAGGCTTTTACTGAGGGCTGGAGCAGCTCCCTGCAGGAAGGTGTGCCTGGCTCACTCTGCAAATCCTCCTTTTAGCTCCTGTCTGGGCACGGGGGAGGCCCCAGCCCGGGGCTGGCGCTGGCAGGGAGCTGCCCCTGCTGCAGAAAAGCAAAGAGCATTTGTTGCAGCTGCTGCAAGGGGCGTTCATTCATCCCTGTGCTTGGCTCAGATACTGGGGAAACAGCGTGCCTGAAAACCCCCCTGCAGTGCTGCCAGCAAACATTCTGCCTGTTACCCAAAGGTGACAATATTCTTATTTGTGTGGTACCTGACAGGAGCAAAGCAGAATTTTATTCGGAATTTTATTTATTTATTTGCTGTGTTGCCAGCAAACATTCTGCCTGTTACCCAAAGGTGACAATATTCTTATTTGTGTAGTACCTAACAGGATTCACTGCCTCCCCATCCTTGATAATTTGTCTGTAAGATGGACTTGGGGTTTAGTGTGGCCCAGTCTGAGCACTTTGGGTGGACTTGACCTGAAGCTTTCTGGCCTCACCTGTTCCTCTCTGATTATAAATCATTGCTGATGATTTATTCCCTCAGCCTGGACAGTACAGCTGAATGCTTTTGACCTTAAGGTCTCCAAACTGTAATTTCTGGGGATGTCATGACTGGGATCTGAGTTATGCAAACCTGTGATGGGTGATGGAGAGGAACCTTAGATCTGCTGCTACAACCTTAAAAATAAAGAAAAAAATTTTTCTTCAGCTGCGAGGGAATTCTCCTGGTCCTAAAAATCCTGCTGAGAATCAAGAGGTTGCTGGAGGTTTCTAAGGAAGGGTTATTTTGGAGAAAATCCGGCCAGGGTTTGCCTTTCTTTTTCTAGAGTTCAGAAGAGAAAGTGTATTTAAAGACATCCATTCTCTTCCTGCATGAACAGTGGCTTGAATTTAGCATGCTGTCTGCTCTGGAAGTTTATTAATGTAATCACTCAGCTGCAGATAGTTGAAACATTGAAGAGCTGAGGCTGGCAGGGAGCCTAATCACTGTGCAAAACCCAGGCACAGCACAGCACAGCAGCACGAACCTTTCCTGTCTGCAGCTCGGCAGAATCTGCCCAAACTGGGCTCCAGCTCGGCAGAATCTGTCCAAACTGGGCTCCAGCTCGGCAGGGTCTGTGCCAACTGGGGTCCNATTCTCTTCCTGCATGAACAGTGGCTTGAATTTAGCATGCTGTCTGCTCTGGAAGTTTATTAATGTAATCACTCAGCTGCAGATAGTTGAAACATTGAAGAGCTGAGGCTGGCAGGGAGCCTAATCACTGTGCAAAACCCAGGCACAGCACAGCACAGCAGCACGAACCTTTCCTGTCTGCAGCTCGGCAGAATCTGTCCAAACTGGGCTCCAGCTCGGCAGAATCTGTCCAAACTGGGCTCCAGCTCGGCAGGATCTGTCCAAACTGGGCTCCAGCTTGGCAGGTCTGTCCCAACAGGCTGGGCTCCAGCTCGGCAGAATCTGTGCAAACTGGGCTCCAGCTCGGCAGAATCTGCCCAAACTGGGCTCCAGCTCGGCAGAATCTGTCCCAACTGTGTGTGCCCCACTGGTGTCACCTGCTGTGTCTGTCCCACCCGGATGAAGACACCTTCTCATCCGTTTCAGCCTATTTGAGGTCATCATTTAAATGCTGCTTGCACCGGCAGTTAGACGTACTTGATTCCTGTGTGAGGGAGGGAGACAAAAAACAAACAAAAAAAAACTTTTCTAGAAAAGTTTTTCTATCAGTTCAAGTCAGGATTTAAGTTTGTGGGGCTCAGTCAGTCCGGAATGCTTCGGACAGATGTATATGAACAACTTGCACTGGCAGTGATAAAGAAGTAAGATATCCAGGAGAAATAGAACTTAGTTACAAGGAAAAATACTGTGAGCTTGAAGGAATCTTCAAAGTAACCACACTCCTTAAACGATGGAAAGCAGGAAATTGCAACAAATCTCAATTTCATTAAGTGGATCAAAGAGGGAGATAGAGGTGGCTTGCACACCATCAGTTCTACCCTTTTGCTTCTACAGGATGCAGATGGAGAAAAAGAAAATCCTTTAACTAATCTTCATATAACTTAATAGGAGAGTCAAAATAAATTGATTCTCACTTCCTGGCCTTAATCGTGGACCTGTGCTGATGCAGTGATTTAAGTTGCCTTCATTCCAAGAGCTCCCCTGGAGAAGGGCAAGCGGCAGCAGCTGCTCCAGGCCCAGATGCCCCGGAACGGGGCTGGGGGCGCAGGTCTGGGGCTCCGGGTGAGCTCGGAATGACTCGCACCAGCAGCAGTGGCAAGTCAGGGTGAGGTTGCTGTTCTGTGGCCAGAAAGGGGCAGCTTCAGCACCAGCCCAGGGACCAGGAGGGACGGCTGATGCTCGGGCAGTAATAACTTACAGATTCAGATGGGGAGAGAAAGCTTTCTATTTTTAGCACCTGTCTTAGAGTGGATATAAATGACACCTAAAAGTGCCCGTTTCTTCATTGACTGTCAGAGGGCCCAGGCAGCTCGAGTGTAGGAGTTTGCATGCCTCTATTGATAAACAAAATAATCCCGTGGAGATTGATATTTTCGATTTTGTAATAATAAACGGGTTCATTTTTAATTATGAACATCTTTAATCCCAGTGACTGGAGTATATTTTGAAAAACGTTTGATGCCAATAAATGTTGAGGCATCGTTTATAATTTCCATAGAGACGATCCCAAAGTTTTAGGATTGAGAATCTGACCACGACCTGAGGGAAGCTGTGGTTTTTACACCAAGGGTGGCTTGGACCTGGAGATCCAGAGCAGCGGGGACACGTCCCCGTGTGATTTGTGCCCCACAGACTCTGATGAGCCTGCTGGTGCCTGCCAGGCTCCTGGGCTGTGCCGGCAGAGCTGCAAGATGTCGCCCTGATTTTTTCAGCCTTCTCTTCTGTTTCACAGTTTCATGGTTTGGGTTCTTTCTCTCGCTCTGGTCTGTAAACACAGCCAATGTTACTGTAGTTTCAAGGAAAGTTTTCATTCCTGTTCTTAGAGCTATGGACAGCTGATGGACAGTTGTCCTGACCAGGGGGATGGGGAGAGGTGTCAGCCTTCTCCCCCAGTGCCTGACTTTTGTAGAGATACTATCTAATGGAGTCAGATTCTTTTAAATAAACGCAGTTTTGGTTTGTGCCTTCTGATCAAGGTGTGTGTGTGTCTGTGTGTGTGATGAAGTGTCAGCGAGAGGCTGTGGGGGTCGGGGCGGCCTGCAGGCTCCGGTGGCCGCGCTGCAGGGCTGCTCTGCCCGTGCTTTGGCTGCCGCTGTGGGCACAGGGCCAGCCGGGCTTGTGGCAGAGCCCCGTGTGCCTGGGCAGAGCCGCTCTGACCCTGCGGGTTCCGTTTGTGTTCTGGCAGGTGCACGCAGACCTGGCCGTGACCTCGTTGGTGCTGCTCAGCGGTGCCCCGATGGAGGCCGATGGGATTAGGGGCAGCCCTGGTGCTGGGCACAGGATTGCTCCAAGTGCTGCCCTGCAGAGGCGGCGGCACTCGGGGGCTTTGCCAGACAGCCCCAGGATGCTGTTTGCCTCGTCAGGGGAGCTCCTGTGTTTGCCAGAATGATGCTTCTGCTGCCAAAGTGGGGATGGTTTGGCTATTGAGAGATAGCAGCTGCTATCAGATGAGTTCTGGCCTCAGTCTGGGTTTCCGATTTCTTCGCAGAGATGAATCTTCAGCTCCTGTCCTGTTTGTGTCAGAGGCAGTCAGACGTTTTCCTGACTGTCATTTGCTCAGAAAAAGCCACCTCAAATCCTTTTTAAAGGATTTACATTTTATGTTGATAATACTTAGGACTTAAAGGCCTGATTCTCCTTAGACTTGTGATAATATCACTGTGGGATAATTCCAGTAAGAAATATACTGGTTACGTGTGTGAAACGAAAGAAAAATCGGTCTGGCTGATACATAATTGATTTAAATAAAAATCAGCAGCTCCATGGAAAAGATGGGTGTTCTGTTTGGTGCTGTGGAGCTCCTGCAGAGTGACAGTGCCTTGTTCGTGCATGTTGCTAAAAACTGGGGTGTAAAAGCTTTGCTGAGTGGGGCTGTAGCCGTGACAGCTTTGTCATCCTTTGTACTTTAGTGAAACCTGAATGTGAGGTCTGTGCTAATACGTCAGGTGTTGTGAATTTTACTACTAAAAATATATATTCTAGAATATTGAGCGTGAATGGATGTCTGGTGTTCATCGGGGCTTCTTTTCTTAGCCAGGAGGTTTTTCCAGGGTTGGGCTGGGAGGCACTGCAGGGTGTGCAGGGTGGTTCTGTGCACCCTGAGCACAGGGGGCATTTCTCACCCCAGGACACACAGCGTGTCCGTGCCTGCTGCATGAATAAAATGGAGAAATCACCCAACCTTGTGCTCCATAACCTTTTTCTAATTTGTAAATTATACAATTAAATGTTGTTAAATTATATATTATACTTTATGAAAGAAATAGTAATACAGACATGTCTCTTGCCTCTTTATCTTAGTTTATCCTTGTAAATTTGATATCAGGGTGTTAAAGAGTAATAAATAAAGCAAGTATTCCATCTAAACAGCCAGATCTGTATTTTCCCCAGGAATCTCATTTCTTGCTCTGGCCACAGGATTCCTTGGTTCTGTCATGCTCTGATTTTTGAGACTTGCAGCTAGAAGTGGTTTTTTGATTGCCACAGCAGAGTGAGTCATTTGCACCAGAGCTTCCTGCCCAGAAGGTACCAAAGTTGCTTTGGATTCGTCATAAAAACTTTGACAGCAGACTCTCACTTTGAATTTAGGATAGATTTCTGCAGATAGGTGTTTAACTAATTAAATTCAGAGCAATTTGGCACAGTAGCTAAAAATATGGGAACCCTCCAGACTGCAGAGCTTTGGAGAATTGGTGTCAGCTACAGCAAGAGCCATGATGAAAATCAGAGTGACTGAGAAATGCTGAGGCTGAAAGGGCAGGCCAATGTGATGCTGAGTGCACGAGAGAGGAGAATGAAGGGCAGGAGATGAGAAATGAGAGGAGGCTTTTGCAGCAGGAGTTTGCTCAGTGGAGCTCCCAGCTGGATTTGTGGAGGTTCATGGATGGAGGGAGGGTTTGTGTGCTGACAGAAAAAATGGTTTACTAGTTTATAGGTTAATGTAGTTGCTGAATATTTTATTGTTCCTATTAAAAAAAGGAAAGAAGAAAAGCCCAGCCCTTGGCTGATTTTTGTTCCTTCGTTTGGAAGGAAGTAGTTCACTTTGCCACAACGTTCACTGATCAAATCAAATAAGTAATAAGCTTTTCTGCAGTGTTTGCCATTGGTTGGTGTGGGCATTTTATTGCTTCTCAGGGTTTTTTCCTTGTCAGCTGTCTGCATTCATTTGATCATTCTGGTGATGCAGCTCTGGGTGTTTCTGTTCCAGTGCTGGGGCTGCGTGCCTGGACAGCCTCCAGTGCTGCCCATTGTTCCTTCTTCCTTTGAGCTGCAAGTGACAACTGAGCTCTAATTTTTAAATTTTATTTATTAAAAAATCGAATCAACAATCTTCCCATTCACAATCGATATCACCACTCCCCCAAAGCCAGAGCTGTGTAATTAGCCACAAGCCAAACTTCACATTTTCAGTCCTGGTGGTGGGAATTGTTCAGTCTGGCTGATGTTGGGAGGATCTTGGAACAGAGATACAAGGATTTGTTTTGTCTGCTGATAAACACATCTCATTTATTCTTGATCCTGTGAAAGAGCTGACAGCCACCTGAGCAGTTTCACTGACAACCCAAACTGGGGGGGGAGCCAGATTATTAAAGGCAACAACCTTCCACACCCAGGCCAGAAAATGTCTGTGTCTGCTTTTCCAGCTAGAGATCTGTGTCTATCACCAGAGCTCGGGCTCAAAAGGAAGAAGGGTTTTTATTTTAGCTGAAATCAGCAGGTTCAAGTTGCCCAGAACTTCTGGGAAAGTTCAGGTCCCTTTTCTGCCGCCAGCTGTTCCTCAGCTCTTTGTGGGGGTTCCTGTCCTGCCCATCTTCGCCGCATGGCAAGCACAGAAATCAGACTCAGGAACAGCACCTTGACAGGAGCAGGGAGGAGGTGGAGCTGCTTTGCTGCCAAGCCAGGGCCCCAGGAAGCACCGACATCTGTCTGTCTGTCTGGGCCCTTCCATCCCCCCAGGACACCATTCCTTCCTTCCTTCCTCTGCCCAGCGAGCCAGGAGCCTTTCCTGCAGCGTGGCAGAGCTGGGGAGGTCTGAAATCCGAGCTTTGGGGTGCAGAACTGATGGAAATCTGGAACCCCGAGCTTTGAGATGCAGAACTGGTGGAAATCTGGAACCCCGAGCTTCGGGGTGCAGAACTGGGGATGTCTGAAATCCGAGCTTTGGGATGCAGAACTGGGGAGGTCTGAAATCCGAGCTTTGGGATGCAGAACTGGGGATGTCTGGAACCCCGAGCTGTGGGATGCAGAACTGGTGGAAATCTGGAATGCCGAGCTTTGGGGTGCAGGACTGCGGATGTCTGGAACCCCGAGCTTTGGGATGCAGAACTGGTGGAAATCTGGAACCCCGAGCTTTGGGGTGCAGAACTGATGGAAATCTGGAACGCGGAGTTTTGGGGTGCCCCTGGCACTGCAGGTTCAGTGTCTGTGCACGGCCGGGGTGCTCTGGCCGGGTGCTCCAGCCAGGGACCGGGAGCGCAGCCCTGAGTGCTGCCCAGTCCCAAAGTGAAACAGAAACAGCAGAATTCGGGATCTCCGCGTGGGACAGTGGGTGTCCAAGTGAGCCTGGGGCTCCCAGCCAACAGAGGGCACAGCCGTGGCGGGGCTGGGATGTAAGAACAGGATAGAACAGAATTGTAAACACACTGAATTAATTCAGAGTACAGGTCCGCTCACCTCACCCACTGCCCCCCAGCTGGTTGTCTGCTGTCGGAAATGACCCCGGAGAGCGGAGGGAGAGCCCTGTGCAGCTCCAGCGGGTGTCATCAGCGGCTATTTGGGGATGTCCCTTGGCTAACCAGTGAGCCTGGTTTGTTATGTGCTCCCAGAAGTTATTGAAGGGGAAGCTGTCACTCGTGCTTTTGGAGCCCACTTCCCATTTTGCTTGCTTTCAGAACTTCCAGTGTCATGGGGTAATTAGTAGGGACCCTGCAGATCATTGTATATATAATTATCCTTTCTGGAAAGCCAAATGCTCACTCTCCTCAGGTGCTTAAGAAGAATTCCTATCAAGCTCTCTGTGTGTATTTTTGATAGAGTTTAGATTTTATTTATTTTGTCATTACTTCCCTCTCAAGCCTCCAGATTATTGCAGGGTAGTTCTTTGGGCTTTTTTTTCCCCCAGATCTGATCTCATCCGTGTGAGGGTTTGCTGAGCTGCCCTTGGGCTGCTGCGCTCTGCAGGACGGTTCTGGGCTGGAGGAATTTCCCAAATGGGAACATTCCCCGGGAGTGAAAAGCACATTTGGGCTCGAAGGGAGCCCAGGTGAGGGAGGCAGAGAGGACACTTGTATTGTCTGGGGTCTGTGTGGGAAGAGCAAACCTCTGAGCCTTCCTGTGGTTCCCAGACAGAGTAACTTGAACAGAAACGACAATAAACTGGGTATCAAACTACAGGGAGAAGTAGAAATGGGGTTTAGTTCAAGGCACTAAAATCAGGCAGGAGGATTTTGGAGCAAGAGCCCTCACCCTGCTGGAGAGGGCTCTGGTGCTGTGCCCAGGACAGATGCAGCAGGGGCTGAACATCTTTGGTTGCTCTCTCCACTCTGACATCTGTGCAGCTGCTTCTCCTCCTTGGTTTTTTATTTCATAAATATTCACATGAATGAGGCATGGTTCTGTGTACTGCTTGTGGTCCTATCCTCGTTTGGAACCACTTTTTTGTCAGTTTTCAGGGGCTGGTAAAGTCTGAATTTCTCTCCTGTGTCTGTGTCCCATAACAGACCCCAAAAATAAAAGGCTTTAGGACACTTCCCTTATGTGTCTGGAATCACAAATTACTAAAATTCCAGGTTAGTGCCCCTTTCCTTCACCCAAATTTTCCTTTGGTGGAACATCTCCCATGTCATGAATATTTTCAGGTCCCTCTTTTGTGCATCCAGAGCTCTCTCACAGCTCCCATCCTGCAATTACAGCTCTCCCGTATAAATATTTAGATGGCAGCTCAGCTTTCAGACAGAGTACACCGGTGACAAAGATCAAGCTTTCTGACCTTTTGTTAATTTGCTCAGTGAAATAGGATTCCCATGGTCTCATTTTTTGGGTTTAAGAGAAGAAATTTGCATACAGAGAGGGTGTTGGCTTTTCTCATTTTTTGTTGCTGATTTCCTTTTGGTACATTTATTGTAGTAGATCTTAAGGAAGAAAGTCACTGGATAGTTTTATCAGTTATTAATGAGAATATGAAAGATAGAATTGAAGAAAAAAACCACTTGGGCTCTTTTTCAGGAGAATATGATTATTTTTACCTTTGTGGGAAAAAAAATCAGCAAAAAAAAGCAAAAGTAGAAATGTATCCAGACCAGTGCAGAAACTTGTTACTCCCCAACTGCATTGGTAAGAAATATAAACTGTGATAATAGTGGAGAGTGAAGCTGGAAAATCTGAATTAAAGCTTTGGAAATGAAATTATCTATTCTGGAAAACACCTGCAGCCCCCAAAACCCTGAACTGACGGAGGACTAAACAATGGAGTGTGTCAATGTAATGACTAATCCACTGGATTTTCAGGAACTGCAGAATGAAAACTGTACCATGGATTTGTAAACCTCCGCTAGAAAATTCGGGTTTCTTTGTGTTTGTTGTGCTATTCTGTGGGTATGTCAAAGGAAGGAATGCTTGCAGCTCCTGGAGCAGAGCTTGGGGCCAGCACATCCTGGGAACGCTCTGGTGCTGGCCCTGTGGGTTTGTTAGTTGCTCGTTGTTTCTTTTTTTATAGGCAGCCATAAATGAATGGACAGAGATATAAAGTTGATTAAAGAAGGGACTTAATTAAGGCTTGTAATTAAACTAGTGGAGAAAATTACAATGGAATTGAAAATTCAGAAGGAGCCTGTGTGATGTACAGGCTGATGGTGTTGAGGCAGTAATCGGTATGAAATAATTGATTCTGTAGCCATTAGTCTTTTCTAATGAGATTAAGGACGAGGTGGCACGGTCTCGCTAATTAATTTGTTTTGTGACTTTGAAATACGATGCAATGGCACAAGGCTGGTGATGGTTTAACACACCAAGAAGCTCTCAGTGTCAGACAAATATCATCAAAGTAATTCCGCGTTCTCGGTTGTGACAGGGCGGAGGAGAATGTTTGGTTTAACAGCAAAACATCAAATAAACGTGCACGGGACAGCCCCGGCGGTGGGGAGGTTGCAGGGAGGCTCCTCCAGCTGCACAGCCTGGCATCTTTCCATCCAGGCCCCGCCTGAGCTGCTCTGCGCAAATCCGGGCAGTTCTGGAGGTCTCAGATACGCAATATTTTTCTGTGCTCTGGGTACTGCAGGGTGTCACATCCCTTGTCTGCATCTCTGCCACACCGTCCTGCATTTCCTCGATGTCGTGGTGTCTTCAGCCTGAAAAACTAACCGTGCTCCTAATCCAAGGCTTATCTTACTGTTACTTGCACTTAATAGAACAGTAATAAATTATAATAGATTAATTATAGACAGTAAACGAAATAGATCCGCTTGGTTAGTGTCTGTATAAAACGTGTCTTTCTCTGCACACACCCACACAGTGCAGAGCTGCCGAACCACCACACACTGTAATATTGCTGATTATTTCACTAATACTGAATATTTATTCTCTGTTAAAAGCAGAGGGAGGTCAGGAAAACCCTTTCAGTTTCAGAGGAAAGATTGAAATGTGCTTTGTGAAGGATTTACCGAAGTATCTTGCGTTACAAGCTCCGCATTTCAGAGCTGCTTCAGAAGAGTGAGGACTTAAAAATGTTGATATTTACTGTCCTCTGTAGCCTGGCTGCTGGTCCTTTCATCACCGTGCGTTCATCACGTGCAGTTTAGGACCACAGTCAATTGCTGAGTTATTTCTAATGGGTAGCTGGAGATGATAAAAGACAGGACAGTGAGAGATCTTTCAGATGACGGAGTGCTAGCAGCAAACATCTGCCCTTAGCAGCAGGAGCGGTCAGTGCCGGGCCGCTCTGTGACCTCTGCGGGGCAGCTGCAGTCACAGACCGTGAGCAGTGCCCAGCAGGAGCCAGCCTGGCGCTCCGGGATTCCCCTGGAAAGGCTTCCCAGCCCCTCAGCAGCCTCTCCTCCCCTGGCTGTGATCTCCGGGACGGGCCAGCTCCTCTTGCTGCTCCTCGTGCCCAAAACTTGCCCCGCTGGAAACTCTGTAAGGATGACAATCAGCAGCCTGTGGCTCTGACAGGGTTTTTACCTGCATTTATGGAACCCCTGCAGATACCAGAGCTGCACATTTGTGAGACTGCAGGGAACTCTTGATCTTTGGTACTCAGAGAGCCCTGAGGGAAGGCTGCAATGCCAGAGGAACGGGAAGAACTCTTAGCAGAACACCCTGATTGCACATCCTGTGCTGGAACACCCAGCTGCAGCGGTGAACTTGCCTTTTTGATGCAGGCTTTTGCCTTTTTGATGCAGGCTTTTGCCTTTTTGATGCAGGTTTTTGCATTTTTGATACAAGCTTTTGCCTTTTTGATGCAGGCTTTTGCCTTTTTGATGCAAGCTTTTGCCTTTTTGATGCAGGCTTTTGCCTTTTTGATGCAGGCTTTTGCCTTTTTGATGCAAGCTTTTGCATTCTGGGGGCGCGTGCCCATCAAGCCCCCTGGTGCCCGCTGGCACCATCCTTGCAGCAGCACCTCCCGGTGGTGTGGATGCGCTCCCCTGCGTCTGTTCAGGAATTACAGAAGCCGTGCCTTCTCCCCAGGCCCAGCAGGGATGGCTCCCCCGGCACGCAGTGGCTTCTGTAAATGGATCTTTGCCCAGCACAAGGCTGCCAGCAGAGCTCCGCAGCAGGCAGCGTGCGCCTCAGCGAGTCACAGCCCGCCAGGGCAGGCAGGTTCACTTACATCCCGACACCAGGCTCTGCTCAGGAGAGGCATGAATAAGTAAAAGAGCTGAGCTCAGGCCCAAGGCCAGCGGGTCTGGGAGGATCCGTCCCTTTCTGGGTGATTTCCCGTGTCCCACGAGCACAGCCGTGGTGCTGGCATCGGAATTAGGTCTGTGCTGATGAAGACACCAAACATTATGTAAGTAAAGGCATTTAAAAATAGATGGCAATGTGGGGGAATGAGTGGAAGTATCTGTCATTAACTGTGCAATCTGTCAGACTGCAGCCTCTGATAGCCAGCTCGTGCACATGGGATGCAATTCAGATGCCTTGCCGCCCTGTGTGTGCAGGGACACCACCCAAAGGTATTTTTAGGATTCCATTTCAGGGGAAAACATAAAGCCTGTGGAAGGACTGATTCGTGCTTCTCGTCCCCTGCCCTCCTCTGCTGCACGCTGGGTTTCAGCACCAGTGCAGGCTGCACAGGGGGTTGTGCTGCACTGGTGAGCAGCGAGGGCGATGGGTCGGACAGGACGGGGAGATTTGGGGCAAAGAAACGCAGAGGGAGCGTGGGAGGAGGTTCTGTGCCCCCGCTGTGCCCCGGCCCCGAGCTCTGCCAGGGGCAGCGCAGGGGGCAGCTCCAGGGAGGGCATTGGGGCATCTGGGCACTGGGAAGGTTCCGTGGCTCCGGGAGAAGCACGGGGGGTTTTGTGTGCCCTGCAGCCCTGAGGGGCTGTGCTGAGATACCGGGGCGTTTATTGAGATACTGGGACAGTTTATTTAGATAATAGGGCATTTATTGAGATAAGGGGGCATTTATTGAGATAACGGGGCATTTATTGAGATACTGGGGCAGTTCATTGAGATACCGGGGCAGTTTATTGAGATACTGGGGCATTTATTGAGATGAGGGGACACTTTATTGAGACAAGGGGTATTTATCGAGATAACGGGGCATTTATCGAGATAACAGGGCATTTATTGAGATAACGAGTCATTTATTGAGATAAGGGGGCATGTATTGAGATAAGGGGTATTTATCGAGATAACGGGGCATTTATTGAGATACCGGGGCATTTATTGAGATACTGGGGCAGTTTATTTAGATAACAGGGCATTTATTGAGATAAGGGGTATTTATCGAGATAACGGGGCATTTATTGAGATACCGGGGCATTTATTGAGATACCGGGGCACTTATTGAGCTAAGGGGGCATTTATTGAGATGCCGGGCAGAGCTGTTGGCTGGGGACAGACGGACTGAGTGCTGCCCTGACGGATTTCAGCAGAGAGGGCAGGGCCAGGCTGTGGGAGCTGAAAAAGCAGAGGGTTTTCACAGCCTTGCAATAAGCTTACAAAGGTACAGGTTTGAAACAGAGCTGAATTTTAGGCATTGAAATATTTGGAGCACAGAAAGTTTCGGAGCTGCAAAAAGTACAAACCAAGCAACTCTTGTACGCTGTAAGGCGTATGTGCAGTGTTTGGTGAGTGGTTTAAGCAGACGCTTGTAAGCTTTTAGCATCAGCCTTGTGGCTAAAAAGCTTTTAAAATGCCTTGTGACAAAGAGAACTTTGGCTTCGGTTGTTACGGCGTGAGTTTTACCATTTTTTTAAATTAATAAATGTAAAAAATGTTTACCATCTTTTATGTCTGTGCCCTCACTGCGGCTGACAGGGAAATAAAGAGCCGGTGGGACGCCTGTGGGCGGCCCCGTCCCGTTCTTGGTGATTAAATCCAGCAGCAGGAGGTGTGTGCTGGGTGCCGGGGAGTTACTGAATTCCCCCGTCCCCCAGGGCAGCTGAAATGGAGCAACCTCTGCAGAGGAGGGGGCTCACCAGAGTTGTGTTTCCTGAGCTCCATCAGCAGATCTTTCCACTCAGATTTTTTATTTCCTAGTGAGCGAGCTGCAACCCCAATCAAACATTGTGGAAAGGCGCTTTCCTGCTTCAGAGCCCTAGTTGGGACAGAATTTATTTCCAAAACTGCCCTTCCACAGCCCTGACAACTTTGCTCTCGGTCATTTTGACCCGAATCGTGCAAAAAGAGGGGTGTGAGGAGGGAGCAAAGGGTTTGGAGCTGTGAGGACTCCGCAGAAAAGGGAGGGCGCAGCAAAAGCTCTCGCAGAAATTGCTGCAGAGGTCCCTCTGTTCGGAGGAGACCTGGCCCGGTTTTGTGTTTCCTGAGGAAGCAGCTGAAGATGCTGCAGGGGCACTGAGAGCCTTGCCTCGGTTGAGGAGGGGGAGCTGGAGCTGAGCTGGGGCAGAGCGCTCTGCTGGATCTTCCCTGGGCTCCTGGAGCTCAGCTGGGATCCCACCCAGGGACCCGGGGCAGCTTCCAAATCCTCTGGTTTGGATTTCCTCTCTCGGTGATTCCTGGTCTCCACTGAGTCCCTTTGCAGATGGGGTTTGATTGCTGGCCAGAACAAAAAGCGCTCAGCAGGGAATTCAGCAGATTTGAACGATCCCAGGGTGAGGATCCTTCCAGTTTCCTCAGAAATGTGTGGACTTCAAAGGGTATTTGCATGAAAATGTGGTGGATTTGAGGGGGTTGCTCCCAAGCCTTTTTGAAAAGGAATTTGAGAATGTTGTCTTCACTGATGCCATCCAAAAAGATTCGAAATATCAAATTTAAAGATCCCTATTAAGCTAAGGAGTACAGTGAGTTGAGTGGGTGAGACAGCAAAAAGCCTCCAGAATTTCTAATGATGCCTGGTATTAACCTTTGCTGGGGATTTGTTGCTAATATAAAGAGAGATTCTGGCACACTTGCAGACTGTAATGGTAAATATTGGACAGAATTTTTCTGCTTCATTCTGTGTCCCTGCATTTCTTAGAGAAGGTGTTGAGACTGAATTTTTTCTTTGGCCCTCTGATTTTTTTTTCCTTTGCCCTCTGAAATTATTTCCTTTCAGCGTACCAGTGACGATACCATTTAAGGCTTCTTTTGCAGTTTTTTGTTGGACTTCAGCCTTGTTGCCTGCCATGACAAAAATGATTATTCAGCAAGGCTGAATTTATTAATTTAGACTGGTAATGGATAATTAACCATGCAGCTTTGGGGGGCACATGCAGTGAAAACCAACATGTGAAGGGAACACACAGTGTAGCAGGAAGAGCCAGTGCAGAGGCAGTTGTAACAAACTGGCTCTTGACTCGTTTTCTTTTATCCTGCACAGTTTGGGAACGATCCATCATGTCTGCAGCCTGCAGCTTCCCAGACAGTATTTGATCCGACCTGGTTTGTAGAAGAGACACAAATTTCTGAGTCTCATGTCAGCCCCTTAAACCCAAAGTGTCACCTCTGGCAATTTTTAGTAAGCCCTGTCTTTGTTTTCGGTGTTTTATGGCAACTGCTGCATTTGGAGAGTTTTGATTTGCAGCCCCTCCTCCTGCTTTGGGTTGCTTGTCGTTTTTGGTGTTTGCATGAGCAAACTTCAGGGGCTGGAGGATTTCTGAGGGGGAGATTTTTGGGGGGTTAACCCCCCCTGCCCAAGGCCATGTGCTCTGGGTGGGATTTTGGGGGTTTAACTCTTCCCTGCCCACGGCAATGTGCTCTGGGATTTTGGGGGTTTAACCCCCCCTGCCCAAGGCAATGTGCTCTGGGATTTTGGGGTCTAACTCCCCCTGCCCAAGGCAATGTGCTCTGGGATTTTGGGGTTTAACTCCCCTGCCCAAGGCAATGTGCTCTGGGATTTTGGGGGTTTAACTCCCCTGCCCAAGGCAGCGTGCTCTGCTCTGATTTCCTGATCTCTGCAGAACCCTGACTCGACTCTGAATACCAGCAGGTCATTTCTGCTTGGGTTTCTGTGTGTCTGCGCACGCCCTGTCAGGCACCTTCTGGAATTTGGAGAATAAACTTCTAGCAGGCCTGGTCAGTGAGTTGGTCCCCGTCTCCTGGTGCTCAGTTACGACATGTGGTTCATTTATTAACTTTGATCTTCAAAGCACTTTGCAGCCAGTAACTAACAGAATGATTTAAGGAATATTCGTTTAAAAATACCATTTTTAAACCTTATATTCTCACTATTCTTCTTTCTGCCTCACTGAACTGAAAGTAAAGGCTCAAAGCTTTGCTTTAAGAGCCTGATATTCGAAGCTTGAGGTTCTAAATTTGCTGCTGGATTTATCCATTTGAAGGACAGGAGTTTGATTGCATCAGAAGTAATTATATTTAAGATGACAAGAGAAAAGTGCATAAATGTGATATTTTGAACAGCTGTTAATGCCTTCTTTGCAGCTCTGCTTCTGAAAAGAATAATTACACAGCAGTGATGTGAACTGAATGTTAAGGTCTGGTGAAAGACATTTCTGGTAAGAAAAAAAAAAAACCAACAAAAAAACAAGTGGAGTCAATCTTTTCCCTTTTTCAGAGGGTAATATTGCAGACACATTCGAACCCTGTACCTGAGAGGCAGTGGGTGGGGAGGGGAAGGAGTCGTGCTCAGCACAGCCAGGAGATAATGAGCTATATAAATAATTAGCAACACATTTTAAAGACATGCTTATACAGAGCCAAAAGTGTCTTGGCTGGAGTTCCAAAAGATGTGCCTGAGACTATTCATTTCAGCAAGGCAAATGGAATTCAACTCTTGCTCTGTGTGGGCTTTAGAATTCAGAGGATGTGAGCTGCAGCCGTGAAGGAGCAGAACTGACACACGTTGGGACACTCCTGAACGTGTTTTGAAACTCCCTGGTTCCTTTTTAAGCAGCAGATGACACGTTTTGTGTGGCTGCCATGAAGATCTGCAGATCATTCCCAGCAGGTAAAATTCCAGAATCGAAGTGGCACCGGCACCTTTCCCTGGGGAGAAGTTGAGTGCAAACACTTCAAACATTCTGCTGTAACATTTCAGGTCGCAGAAGATAAAATGCAATTCTAGACCTGACCAAAGTTTGCACAGATAACTGGAAGATGCATTTCAATGGAATTTGATCTTCTGCAAAAATCCCAGGATGATACTATTGATGAAACGTTGCTGAGATCAGAACGCAGGTCTGTGGCTGGGTATCTGCTGGGATATCCCTTTATGAGCCGTTATCCCTGTAGGAGCTGGCTCCTGGGACAGGCAGGATCTCCCTGGGACAGGCAGGATTTCCCTGGGGCAGGATTTCCCCGGGACAGGCAGGATCTCCCTGGGGCAGGCAGGATCTCCCTGGGGCAGGCAGGATCTCCCCGGGACAGGCAGGATTTCCCTGGGACAGGCAGGATTTCCCTGGGGTGCTCTAACCCCCCAGAGATGTCTGATTTATTAGATCAGTCCTGGGGTGCTCTAACCCCCCAGGGGTGTGTGATTTATTATATCAAACCTGGGGTGCTGTAACCCCCCCGAGGTGTGTGCTGCTGGATGAGCTGCCCAGCAGAGCCCAGCCCCACCAGGGTTGTGCTCTCTGTGCTTCCCCTGCTCCTGAAAACAGGAGCCAAGGCCAAGGATAGGAGCAGGCAGGGTCGGAGTGTGCCCCAGAGATGTGAGATGAGTGGGGTGCTGTTTTTAGCTTTTCTCTCAGGGCTTTGAGTGGAGATGCACTGGGGGGAAGCTGGATGAGCCGCTGCCCTGCCAGTGCCTTGTTTTCCTTGTGGATTATCAGGGAACTCCAGTCTGGTCCCTCTCATCAGCTCTGAACCACTTTCAAAAGAAAACCAAGTGCATGTGATCATGGGAAACATTTCCATTTTTAACACGCCGTGCCAATTCGGCTCAGACACCAGAAAACAAAACCAGTGTGCATTAAAAGGCTGTAGAGTGTGGAAATTAGTGAAATACATAGATGGGGCAATAAAATCTGCCTGTGGCTGTCGCTTTATGGGGCTGTGAATACCTGCTGACACTTTAAATGCTGGGGCTCCCCTCGCTTTGCCTGCCTGTGGTGGGTACACATCAGAACCTGCAGTCCAAAGAAACTGTGATTAGCATATTTTAAAGTTTCCTGCCCTGGCTGCTTAAATACATTTGCATTAATAGAAGGATGAGACCTACTTCATGATGTTCTCTGCACGACAAAAGCTAAAAATAATTCTATTAGAACTTTGGCTGCAGCTCTGCTAAATTTCAGCAGTTTGGGGGAAAGGAAAACACTTTTGAAAGGTTATAATTAATGAGTTACGTGTTGTTGGTTTTTTGCCTAAAGCACACCAAAATAACACGAAGAAATTGGGGCAGGCCTGCTTTTTTTGTGCCTTGGCATGTGGAGGGTGCAGCCTGGCTTCCCTCTTGGGGTGGGAGTGGGCTCTGCTGCCCGCTCCCCGCAGCTGCCCGCGGGCAGCAGCCCAGGCTGGGGATGCGGAGATGGGTGCCCAGGGGGAAAATCCTGCTCTGAATGCACAGAGTGAGGGATTCAGCCCACCACTGTCTGCTGCGGAAAGGAGTCCGGCACGGAGGAGCTGCATGAGAGGCTGTAAGTCGTGTTCAAGTAGCTGACAGTCTCAAAATTCGGATGCGTGTCCAGACAAAGCTGAGGTTTGGAAACATCCAGTTTCCTGTTGTGATGGGATTAAAACAAACAAACAAACAAATTCCCCAGTGGCAGAAGAGCAGCCGCGGAACGTGGGCATGGTGTGGAGGAGCAGGAGGAAGAAGCCAGGCTGTAAGCGAGGGGGACAGCTCACACACGCTGGGGCTGGGGTGTGCAGGGTGACTTTAGGGCTGCTCACTCCTTCAGGGGCTGTCTGGTGTGAGAAGGGGGAGTCTGAAAAGCAGGAGCTGCTGCTCTGAATCGGCTGCTGTGACTCTGGGGCTGTCAGAAGGGGCAGGGAGGGATCAGCAGGGCTGTCAGTGCCACCCCCCTGGGCACTGCAGGGCCAGGGCAGGGGGGCACGGCCAGCCCAGCACCTGCCCTGTGCTGAGTAAGTGTGGGAAATACTTCCAGCAAGCTGGGAAAGCAGGTTTAGAAACAGAAAGAGCAGAGAACTTGGAATTAGCTGCAGCTGCAAGGCTTGAGAGTAGGAAAAGTTACAATAGTACAGCAAGCAAGGACATGAAACGGTGGTTTGAGTTTTAGGTTTGGCCAGGATAGACCTAAGACTGCAGAAAAATATGCTTAGCAAGATAGCAGAAGGTTTTAAGTTTAATAATGGAATACTAAGCACTGATAATAGCACACAAGCAAGCACTGTTGGAAGCAGGTGTCTGTGTGCTCTCAGTGACTGGTGGAACAATTGTCTGCGAGCTTTAGCGATGTGCTAGGGGCTGGAAAGTTTTTAAAATGCCCTTAACAAGGAGATCGTGGGCTGCTGCTGGCAGAGGTGAGCTGCTGCCGCCTCTCAGTTGTTCCCCCCGTGGTGAGGCTGATGTCACAATAAAGCTCAAGGACTGTCCCATCTGTCCTGCCCCGTTTGTGCCAACACCAACCCAACAAAGGAAAGGTGCAACGCTATCAGAGATCCTTGGGATGCTTTTTGTGAAGGACCATTCTGCTTTTCTCATCAAACACCTGCTGATTTGTTCAGATGCTGAAGAGTTCAGCCATTATCCTCGCAGCCATCTCGGGAGGGGAAGGAAAGCAAGCAGCCGTCAGTGCTGAGCAGGAGAGTCTGGATGTGCTGGAGATGCTGTGCCAGGTGTGACTTCAGCCCCCCTGGCAGGCAGAGAGGGCCGTGGTCCTGGCAGGGGAAAGCAGCAGAGTATAAAGGTGAGCTGCTCTGATGGTGTGGTCTTCAGAGCACTTCTAGGAGTTCTCACCAGGAGATTCTGCCAACCAGTGATAATTTACAGAGACTTTGTTTGGAGTATTTCAGCTCAGCTAAATGACCCCATGTGAGAAGCTTATTCATAACTTGGAAAGGCTGGAGCCTCTGAGGCCATGAAAATCTGGCTTTGAAAGCTCAAGATAACAGTTTTCCTACCCTTCTTCCTGGCATGACATTTTCTATTTCAGCACTTAGGCTGTTGCTGCTCCATCCGTTGGCTTCTAGCAGAAAACGTGGATTGATTTGATTTTTAAAGGTAACCAAGATCTCTTAAATTTCAGAATTTTACCAATCCAGAGGCTCAGTTCATAGCTAATTTTATCTCAGCTGTGATGTCAAAGTTTTGCTCTCCATTTCCATCCTCAGCTGTGCTGCTGTAGAAGGAGCTCTGCGTGCTGCCCACGTCAGGGACGGTTCTGAGCACGGCTGAAAAAGGCATTTCTGTGCTCAGCCCCTTTGTCTCCTTTCGTCACCAGTCTTCCCTTTTTGCAGAGTGCTTCCTAAAGCTCTGGCCTGCATTTCCCTGCCAATGCTGCGTTCCTGGTGCCCAGGGGCTGGGGCTCAGCGGGAGGAGGAGGAGGGAGCGCTGATCCCCAGGCACTGATGGGAGCCTGGACCTGCCCCAGGCAGTTGAGCCCAGGAGAGGCTCTGGCCTTGCTGATCGAGTTATGGACCCCTGAAACTCCCTGCCTGCAGCAGCCCTGGCTCCAGAGCTCCCAACCAATCTCACAGCAAACCTGATTAAGCTGTTAAATTGCAGATCACTCCTGACAGTAAATTAATTCTTAATCCGAGTCCTAGTCTGCACTGCATTGGGAGACTTTTGCCAGGAGGCCAGTGGCTTGAAAATGGGTAATTAAATTCTGCTGTAAATACATTTCCATCTACCCTTCTGCTAGCAGGAGCTGGCAAACAAGCAGGAGCCATTAATTAATACCTGTAATTTGGTTTAGTTGGAATAAGCCCTGCTCCTGTCAGATTCTGAAATGCAAACCAAGGTTATGAAGCTGGGAGTAAGTAAAGGATAAAGAGGACTGACCAAAATGTATTCATAAGAGAATCTCTTCCTATTTTTCTCCATAAAAATGTTGTGTAGTTTGCAAATTTGGAAACAGTCTGATCTGAAGTCAATGTAGAAAAATTTTTGACAGCTCTAAATATAAGAAAAGTAACAGCAGTGAGAAGATATATTCTGAGCATTTTTCATTCATGTAATTAATCTCTCCTGACCCAACTTTACAGCTCCAGCAGTTAATTTTTGCAGATTGATCATGTCCTGTGGGCATGGAGTTGTGCCTTCCTTGTCACCTGAGGTTTTCATTGTTTGCATTTGAAGCAAGAAGTGTTGGCTGCAGGTTTGCCTCCGACGGTCAGAGGAAACTGGAGCCTTGTTTGCTTGTTCTCCAGCCATAGCTCTGAACCAAGTTCAGTTTTCCCATCTTTCTTCCATATTTTTTCCCATTTCCTTGAAGACCAGAACGTTTGACAGTTGTGAGTCTGGCTCCTTTTTTTAAGGCTAAATACCTGCTAATTGTCACTGAAGACAGAAACAAAGCCTCTCTTATTATCTGTGTAATTTGCCTGTGCAGAATAGTTCCTATGCCTTCAGCATTCCGAGGGATTTCCAGCTCTGCCCGCTGCTTTGAGTCTTTCACAGGGAGCCTGACTTTCCTTTCACAGGCTCTAAATTATGCTCAGGTAAAGTTGTGTAGGTTTAAAGTCCACACTCCGAGATTTCTTGCTTTGCTTTCCAACGTTATTAAAAATTTAACCACGACTCCAGCTGAGACACTTTGTCATTTCGAGGGCAATGTACATGTTAATAATTAAAAGCAATTAAAAAGTGTGTTAAAAGTCATGTAATTTTTATAGGCTGACGTGGGAAGTGGATTTGGAGAGAATTCTCAAAGCTTGGCAGAAGGCTCACATAGTGTGCACCTGTATGCAAACTGTGAGATAAGAAATGTTAACTTAGAAATGCTGTAGAGGGGGACAGGCCTTGCTGAGAGAGAAATAATAATCTCACTCCCTGTTAACGAGATGTGTCCTTGCCATGTCTGTGTGCCACTAAATTCTGCTTGTGTGCCACTAAATTCTGCTTGTGTGCCTGCAGTGGGAGCACTGCCAGCCCCAGAGCCCTGCGAGCGTGAGAGAGAATGTGGGGAATCAAGTGCTGGAGCTCAGGAGTTCCCTGCAGGGAGCTGCACTTCAGGTGTTTCTCCTTGGCAGATGGCTGAGGGGGAAAATCTCCTTTTGCAGAACATCAACACAGAAAATGACGGTGGGTTTCTCCTACCCCATTTCCCTTTGCTGCTCTGTCAGCAGGAGGGGTTTGAAGGCTTTTTTGGGCTTTTGGACATCAATTTTGGATTTTAATTTCAGTTCTGTTTCTCAGACTCAGCCCTGTGAGTGCATGTTCTTCTCCCATGAACCAGTTTCGATTGACAGATGAGCTGGGCCATAGCCTGTGCAAGATCTCAGCTCTTCAGATTGTGGAAATCATTTTCCTGAAATAGGACTGTAAAACGAATAAGGCTGCAGTCCTCCCGTGTAGCAGCATTTTTAGCACATTACCATGTAATTAATTTTAAAACCAAGACAACCCCTGGAGCATGAGTGGGAGAGCTCTACCTCTGGGGGGAGGTAACACCGTATTTAGGAACCTGGAAAGAATAGTCAGGGAGGCACTGGGAAATCTCTGTTAAAGCACGTTCAAGTGCCTGAGTTGTGATGTGCTAATTTAGAAATTTCACCCGTTCTAGGGAGTGAAGCCCTTTGCCCCCAGGTCAGTAATTACCATTGGAAGCCACTCAGGACTTCAACCTTGCTGTCCTGGATGGTGCAGAGGAAAGTCATCCATGCTTCAGCCCACTCAGTGGTTTTGGGCTGAGGTTCCTCCCACAGAAAGCACAGATTTGGTAATGTCAGATTTTTCTGTGGATTCTTGTCAGAAGGAGGGAGGAGTCAGAGCTAAAAATTTTAAAAAGTGTTTAGTCACTGAAATTGGCAATGCATTCAGTGAAGTTTGCTGATGCTTGAGTCCAGTGCCAGATTTGATTTGCAGATTCAGATTTATACACTTCTAATTTATTTAAAGTAAGAAATGAACAGTGATCAGTACTGAAGTGTCCATGAGGATGGCTTTGAAGAAAATCGGAAGTTTTTTCAGATTTTTATTTTCGGCAAATTCAAAATAACTGTTTCAGCCTGAATGGTAATTTAAAGAATATTCTGAGTTGTCTGAAAATGTATTTAAGGGGCTTAATTTTTCTTGTGTTTTGCAGAAAGTAAACATGTTTTTTGGGAACCCTCTGCTCGTGGCTACGTGGTACAAAAAGTAAATTTATGCAAAAGGGAAAAGCCCCTAGTTCCAGAGTGCTGGTGCAGCAGGAAGCTCCAGGAGCCTGCAGTGACGTGCTGGGCATCGCTTTGCAAGGCTGGGCTGCCAGCTGTGGTCTGTGGCTGCTGAGGAGGCCCTGGGCTGATTTCTGCATCTGTCCGCATCAGCCACGTCCTGCTGCAAACCCGGGATCCCCGGGCAGCTCGGGGGCAGCAGAGCAGCTGTGGGCAGGCTCTGCTGCGGGTTCTGCTGCAGCTGTGCAGGGCTGGGGTGTCTCCCAGCAGCAGCTGCAGGTCCTGGTGCTGGTCCTGGGGCAGGTCCTGCAGAGCAGGTTCTGGTGCAGGTTCTGTTTCAGGTTCTGCTGCAGGTTCTGCTGCGGGTCCTGGTACAGGCTCTGCTGCGGGTTCTGCTGTGGGTCCTGGGACAGGCTCTGCTGCGGGTTCTGCTGTGGGTCCTGGGACAGGCTCTGCTGCGGGTTCTGCTGTGGGTCCTGGGACAGGCTCTGCTGCGGGTTCTGCTGTGGGTCCTGGGACAGGCTCTGCTGCGGGTTCTGCTGCAGATCCTGGTACAGGCNGCAGGTCCTGGTGCTGGTCCTGGGGCAGGTCCTGCAGAGCAGGTTCTGGTGCAGGTTCTGTTTCAGGTCCTGGGGCAGGTCCTGCTGCAGGTTCTGTTTCAGGTCCTGCTGCAGGTTCTGTTTCAGGTCCTGGGGCAGGTTCTGTTTCAGGTCCTGCAGGGCAGGTTCTGGTGCAGGTTCTGTTTCAGGTTCTATTTTAGGTCCTGCTGCAGGTCCTGGGGCAGGTTCTGTTGCAGGTCCTGGGGCAGGTCCTGGGGCAGGTCCTGCAGGGCAGCAGAGCCCGGCCAGGGAAGGAGCTCAGCCCTGAGGGGTGAGGGAGGCACAGCCAGGAATTCCAGCCAGGAATTCTCCCTGGTGGAGCCGGGTTCGCTGCCAGGGCTGCCTGGGAACAAACCTGTTCGGGTTCTCTGCAGCTGCAAACATCAGGAATAAAAGCAGGATGGTTATTTCTGCCAGTGAATAACAGCTTTAGTATTTTTCTTTCCCATTTTCTTCCCCCACAATTCCTGTTTTGAATATTTTCTCTCGGATTTGGCAATAGAAGCGTCTCAAGTAGGCTTGATTCAAGTGACATGAATATCTCCCACCCTGTAAATGCCTCTTCTGGTTCCTGAGCAGGCTGGAAATCAGAGCCTGGCTCGAGTTGTTAGAGCACACGCAGAGCCCTGTGAAGGAAAATCAGCCTTCCTCCCAGCCTGCAGCACCACAGAAAGAGGAATGACGACAAAAGCTATTGCTGAACAAAACAAATGATTTTTAGAAGGCTGTTCTCTCAGCTGCCCCAGTTGCAAAGAGAAGCTGCTCTGTGCCTGTGGATCTGCCCGTCACTGTGGGGTGGAACGAAGCTTTTCCGGAGCAATAGGAGAACCCCCTATTACTCCTGTACTGTCTGTTCTTTGGAAGAGTTGCTGATTAAAACCTGGGCAATTGAGGTCACATTTATTCGTCTTTCTTCACAGCTTTGACAGTGGTCAGTGCTGTGTCACACCAGTGTACCAGCACGGGTTTCTTTGCCCAGGCTTTTGAAAACCTGAGAGATTTTGTAGCATACTGAATTTGGGAGTTTGGGCCGTGTTTTCAGTGTAACCCCTCTTTTACTTAGACTCCAGAAATCCATCAGCATCCCCTAGAAGTTTAGAATCCAGGAGGGAAGTTCTAAAGATTGCAGAGGTTCTCATTTCTGAGGGTGCAGATGAAGTTAACAAATGCCAAGAGCGAGGATGGACGTTTCCCTCTTTCTTTCAGGCTGGACTCTGTGCAGTGCCACAGCTCTGCAGCCGACAGAGAGAACCAGAGTTCTGCTGCCCCAGGAACGAACTGTCAGCTCCCAGGCTGGCAGGGGCATTGAGGGCAGTTGTGAGCCCTCCGGCTGTGCATGGAACCTCTGGGAGCTGCAGGCTGCACCCTGCCTTGCTGGCAGGACAGGAATTTATCCAAATCTGGCTGAGAATCTCTCTCAGTGCCACCTTTGGTCCCCGGGAGGGATCGGAGGAAGTCCTGATGGATGGAGATGTGCACCGGCTCCCTGTTGGCTCTGACCTCTCTCTGCTGCCCCTGCTCTCAGAATCGCTCCATCTGCAGCTCTTGGCATCTTAATCCTCCGTGTTGCGTTTTTGTAGGAGCCAGGGGCTGGGAGCCCACCACAATGAACAGGACTAAAAGTCTTCTTGTGCTTGCCACTGCATGGTGGGACAGCCTTAGGTCTCTGTGACTCCTATTCACAGACTGATCTGTGCACCTGCACCCTGTTTTCCCTTTGATTCTTCTCAAACACTCACAAAAATTCACGGCAGGTTTGGTCTCTGGGTTTTCTTGCTTCGCCCTTTTCTCCCCCGGCAGGATCGGGGCCAGGTTTGAGGAACCGTGAGATCCTAAGTCCAATGCAGAATGTGCCTAGCGCTGAATTTTTTATTCTGTAGTGACTCAGAGCACCCCACACACGTGGAGCTCAGCCCTGGTGGTGCTGAGTGCCCGCAGCCCGTGGCAAAAGCAGGAATGACACCAAGTGTCTGCCCGGGGATCTGGAGCCCACCCTGTGGGGCTCGCAGAAAAGTCCTTTCAGCTGGCAGCAAACTCTCCTGCTGCCAGCTTGTTTGCCTGGTTCTCTCCAGCCTCTCTCGGGTTTTTGAAGCTGGGAATTCAATCCTCTGCAATTCCTGAAATCAAAGTCTTTGTGCTCCCAAGATCCAGGCTGGCGAGGAACTGCTCCAGGGCAGCAGTGCCAGGCAGGCTGGATCTGAAACCAGAACCTTTCCTTCCTTTGATTTGCACAAAGGAGCTCCAAATGTCAGGCTTTTGTTCGGAACTCTAGTAAAACCACAGCTGGGAGAGTCAGAATCCTCCACAAAAAGAAATATTACCCAAGAGGACGGAGTGGTTTTATTTGCCAAGGACTTCGTAAGCGTGTATTGGATAACATCTGAGCGCTGGCTGTTACTGGGATTGTGTTGTGAAACAGCAAGGAAACAGAAAACAGCAACAATGGAATTGCACAGCTTCATTTTTCCGAAGGTTTCGTGCTTGTGTTCACTTGAAGTCTGAATTGGTGTTTAAAATGAGGACTTGCCTAGAGGAAATTATTATTTTTGTGTACGTTTTGCTGGACAGCAAAGCAATTACTTCCTAAATTTAGAAATTATTCTCTCCTACACTATAGCAGCCTTAGACAAGTTTTGGCATTTTTGAGCAACTTCGGGCACACATTCTGCACACGAGGAGAGACAAAGCCATTTGGCAATCCGGCAGAGAGGAGAGGTTCAACCCTTGGATTTCTCTGCAGCCTGTCCGGGGAGCAGGGCAGGGATGTCCCTGGCAGGGCTGGGGGTGCCAGGTTTGTCACAGGGTGAAAATTGGTAGTTTGGGGGTTTTAGGATGGAAGTAGATCAGAGCAAGATGGAGAATTTTGGGCAGTGTCTCACCTTCTTCTGCTCCATCTCCTGCTGTGAGGGTGGCACAGAGACATTGGTGGGATGGATTTGATGTAGAAATTGCGTCTCTAGAATAGGTGACAGTAACTGGCACAAAACTGTAAATACAGCACGTTTTTAGAGTTAATTGGATTAGAAATCTTTAAAACTACCTTGGACCCTCTGTCCATGTTCCTGTGGCTGCTTTCCTTCAGTGCCCTGAGACTGCTGTGAGGCCTTGAGATCAGAAATAGAATAAACACCTTTGGGGAGCGAGCCACAGGTTCCATCTCATCTTTTAAACCCTGGTAGGGGACTCTGAGAGACAGAAATCCCCGAATTAGGGGAATGTCGGGGTGAGAATCCCCTCAGAAGGGAACACAGGGTCTGCAGCCTGGGTGGGAGATGGAACTCAGGGTTTCTCCCGTGTAGCTCAATTTCAGACTTTCCCTTTTTTAAACCACCCTAGGGCTGGATATTTTTTTCTCCCGACTCCTTTTCTGCTTGGTGAGGAACTTCACAGGTCTGTCAGGCAGAGCTGACTTTGCACAGCTGCATGAAATCTGAAATGCCCAAGTGAAAGAAATGGATTAAGCAGATAATCTCCCATCATACTTCAAACAATTTGAAGCATAGGGCTTTAACATGATAATTTTATATGGAGATTTTTTTTTAAACAGAAATTTATATTCATGACCAATAAATAATAATTTTCTTAAAAGAATTTCAGAACACTTGAAAACTGTAGGAGAATGTCTTTATATGTAGGTTTGTCCATAAAGAAAAGAATTTATTGTACATTTAATTCATGTGAGTAATACTGATTTATTTCTAGTTCTTCTCTCCATTCTCTGTCATTTGCTGGCATAATTTGTGAAAGGAGGAAGTAAGTGAGGACTTTGTGTCTCCTGCCACAGGCTGGGTGCAGTGCTCTGAAGGGGAAGCAGAAGGGAAAAGAAATTCTCTTTTGTTTAAATATCACTTTTGGTCTTCACAAGTTGTTCCAGATCAAATCTTTTCTTTGAGAATTGGCCAAAAATAGGCAGGAAGAATAATCCTCTGAGCTGCGATGAGCATTATCATCAGAAATCAATCTCAGACATAATTTCCACGGGTAAATGTAGCGTAAATTGAAGGAGAAGAAAATGCGATTAAATCAGGCGTGGGCGGGGGGAAGGCTGTAACAACTCCTCTATAGAATTCAATTAGGTGTTAATTTGCTGGGGACTTAGAAAACAGCACAACAGCGAACCGCTAATGGAGGGGAGGGATGGCTGATGAGGGATTGGCGGATTTAGGGGAGAATCAAAGCCCGTCCCTGCCGAGGATGAATTCCCTGCTGGCTCCTGCCCCGAAGTGCTCAGAGGGAAAACTCCTGGGCTTCACCTTGCGGGCAGAGCCAGGGGCTGGATTCTGCCTGGGGCGCGTTTCACGCCCTAATTGTGCTTGTTTTCTGCTGCAGGCCGAGGATTTCTTTAATTCAGGATTTCTGTGCCGAAGGCGCTGCCCCGCATCTGAGCGGGCTGGGACAGGGGCTGGGGCTGTGCCCTTGGGCTGCCCGCGGTCATCTCACAGCCCGAAACGCTCAGAGTTAAAATTCAGAGTGTAGTGATAGGTATGTGATCATCTCACAGCCCGAAACGCTCAGAGTTAAAATTCAGGGTGTAGCAATAGGTATGTGAGACACCATGGAGGCTTTGGGCGTTGTCCGGGTCCTTCTTCTTCACCTTTTCACCTCCTTCTTCACGGCTTTGGGTGGTTTTCTGTAATTAGGTGAGAAAGGTCCGCATTGCGGGCCTTGGGCGGTCATTGTTGGGTCAAAGCCATAAATACTGTAGGTGCCAGCTCGTTACTGGGTGATCAGTGCCTGAACAGCCTTGGAAAGAGTTAGAGGCATCCATTTCCCACCTTGTTAGCTGGAGCTCAGGACTGGTGGGGCTGAGGCTTCCTTCCTTTTTCTTTTTTTCCTCCCCTCACAGCCTTTCCTGAGAACTCCCAAAGCTTTACATTTACAGCTGCCTCAACAATTGATTTTTATGAAATGAAAAAATTAAAAATGACGAGGCCTAAAGCTAAATATTATTAGCACTGGGAGGATATTTTTTTTTGTAACCTCAATTCAGCAGGAGAAATTTCAGCATTTAACTTGGTAAGGTTGGAGTTCAATATTCCAGTAGTTCAATCATCCTCTACACCGCCCCACAGTTTGAGGTCTCCCGGAGAAGGGTCATTTTCACTCTTTTCACTGCCCAGGGTTGTTGCTTAGGTCTGCGGTTTGTTTCCCCTTTATTTATTTTTCAGTCAGTTCCCAAATCAAAGGGGTTTTGCATCGTTATCCCTCCCCTTTCCATTTCTCTCCTGAAGCACAATTCTTTGCTGCTCAGCTGGTGTTTTTTACAGAAATTGTTCTGTGCCCTGGTCAGATCCTTCCTGCTTGCTTGTCCTAATAGGTTCAGACTTAGGAGCTGGTGTGGGGTTGTTTATGCTTTAATTCTAAAACTTGTGGTTAAATAGCAGGAAATGTAAAAATCACAACAAAGATTGTGCATGTTTTTAAGGAGGACGTGAAACAATGTGAGTTTTATGCAATGTGACGGTGAGAAAGAGATTTTGGAGGCCATATTCAGGGTGTGAGTGATGCATGCTGATATTTATAGGGAAAAAGAAATTGAGTTTCCTACTGCTCAAGTTGTTTTGAGTGTCAGGGGGCAAAATCATCTGCAGTCTCTACCTGTTCTACACATCTCGTTTAAAAATTGGGCAAGCAGCAAGCCCGTGAACTCTGTGCTTCCCTAATGTGCCAAGTTTTTATCTTGGAAACCGCTGGGACTGAACTTCGGGTATTTAGATGAATACAAATGCCTTAACACCCTGAATGTCCTGGTCTAGTTCAGGGACAAGGAGTAGAGCTGAAATCTTCGTGTTCAGCCTCCAGCATTTAAGTACTGAAAGAACAAACCAGAATGTAAAAATTTACTGATACTAAAGGCCACAGAAAAATTCCCCGCCTCAGGTACTGCAGGCAGCAAGGAGCTGAGCGCGGCTACCCAGCCTTCCTTTATAAATAATACCAATAAAACCTCAACAAATGATCCCTTTAATGAGCTTTGCCTCCTCTCACGGGCCGGCTGCAGGTGCAGGAACTGGGGGTCCTGCCGGGGTCAGAGCCGGGGGCTGGAGCTGAGCTCCCGGCGGGGCTGGAGCTGAACTCCCCCGGCAGGGGCTGGAGCCGAGCTCCCGGCGGGGGCTGGAGCTGAGCCCCCGGCAGGGATGGAGCTGAACTCCTCAGGGGCTGGAGCCGAGCCCCCGGCAGGGATGGAGCTGAACTCCCGGCAGGGGATGGAGCCGAGCCCCCGGCAGGGGCTGGAGGTGAACTCCCCCGGCAGGGGCTGGAGCCGAGCTCCCGGCGGGGGCTGGAGCTGAGCCCCCGGCAGGGGCTGGAGCCGAGCTCCCGGCGGGAATGGAGCC
>WBMY01006404.1:207563-235358 GCA_013397315.1 Donacobius atricapilla | reverse complement strand
GATGAGGATGAAGATGAGGATGAGGACGAGGACGAGGACGAGGATGCGGCGCTCTCCCGGTGCCGCAGCGCCACCGCGCGTCCCCTCCCGTCCCCGCACCGCTCCTGCATCTCCGGGAGCATCTCCGGGAGCGTCGGCATTCCCATTCCCAGCCCGCGGCGAGCGGGGACACCAACACCTTTAGACCGCCCAAAGAGCCTCGGGGCGGTGCTGGGGCTGGGTTTGATGCAGAATTCGCGCTCTCTCTCCCGCTGCCCGCCCGGTGCCTTCCCTCCCTCAGCCGGAGCTGGCTGGGGATGTCCGGGATGAGGGACGAGCGCCGTGTGTCCTGAGGGAACAGGGAACAAAGCGGTGCTGCCGCCCCACGGCAATGCCGGTGCCCCCGGGCCATCCCAGCGCGGGCACCTCGGGCATTCCCGCACTGCCCGCCCGGGAAATTCCCGGCCTCAGCAGCCTCGGGGAGGCTTTTCACAGATGGCAAATCCTGCCTTTAAAAAACCTAAAAATCTTACCTAAAAAAAAAAAAATCTTTAAAAGGCGACCTTACTCCTGGAAAAATTTGATTTATGGAAGAGTAAATGGATAGATAGATGATCCCCCATGGGGGGAAAAAAAAGTAAATCATCACTGGGAAGTATGTGGAAATAGCACCAAATTCCAAGGTGATGTTACCAGGCTGATAACATTATTAGCAAATATTTTACATAAGCCTAGTTTGTGTGTTTCCAGGTAACTGTGCTGGGTTTAACAGCTCATATAAACACAAGAAGATCTGGTGCATCACACTATATCAAAGCGCTGAGTGAGAGACTGGCAATTGCTCATCCAAAATGATGCAGTTTGACATGAAAGGATTTTTGCCAGCCAAGGCAAAAATTCTCCAGTGGGAGGGATGATGTGTTTTGCCCCTAAAATACAGGATTCTCCACCAACACAGGCTCCACTTCAGTAGTCAGCCGTGTGAGACACATCCCTTTCTCGTTGGTTTTGGTACCTTAATTAAACACATTTGCCCAAGGAGGCTGAGGCAGAGTGTCTGAGTATGGGACTTCTTATTTGTGCTGTCTCAAACATCGAGTGTTTGTGTTCCTTTCCGGATGAACTTTGGTTCTGACCCCGCTGAGGGTGCATTGCTTGTTTTGGAAACACTTGCAATATCCCTGGACTGTTTGTTTTCCACCCCAATACGCTGCTGCATTCCTGCAAGCTTTCTCTGGTTGTAATGCAGTGTTTGGCCGGGAAACAGAGGATACAAATGAAAAACAGTGCCCCGGTCTTAGGGAAATGTAGTGAAACTGCGACAGAAAGTGTTTTATTGGAAACAAGACAAAGATTTCCAGAGAATTAATAAACAAGCAGCTGCTCAGCATCTCTGCAAGACCATCAACTCCAGATGTGTATTTCCTGGAAGGATTCGAGTATTTTGTTTAACTCTCTTCCTCTGCCCTCAGCAGGTAGGAGAAACAGAGGTCAGGTCTGGTGCTTGTGCTCCAGAGGAGATAATTAGATATTTACTAAGTGTAGCAACATTACAATTTGCATGACCAGCTAACCATCTACAGATTTCTTTCCAGTAATAGATCCAAACCACTGACTTTCTCCAGGTATTTGTTGAAGACCGGCACTTAACAGCACGTAAAGAGTCAGGCTCCAAAGGGCAGCAGCAGGGAAACACTTCTCCCCTGCAGAGCTAAGCAGGATCTGTCTAATGTTGATGTTGGGTCTCTTGTGCCAGGGCAATGGAGTTTTGGAAGGATCAGGACCTGTATTTTCTGAAACAGGGGCCTGACTCCTCCACAAAGAAACAGAAGTTTCAAAAACAGTGATGGAGAACATGAAAGCAGACCCTGGTCCCCAGGAAGTCACAGCACCATCAGCTTCTTGCCCTGGGAGAGATGGAAGTTCAGCTCCTGAGGTGAGGCCAGGTACTGAATTCAACAGCAGCTGGTTATGTCACTTCAGAGGGCAAGAGAGGAATTCTGCTGCCCTGTCTCTACCCTGACAGTGCTAAAAATCCAGGTTCTCCATGATAGCTAACGCCTTTCCCTTCAAAATTACATCCCAGAAGGATACAACATCTCAATACAACCCTAGAAGCAGATATTCCCCGTGGGGAGACAGACTGGCCCAGGGGTTCAGCAAGGGACTCTGTTTTCCCAGAACTACGACTTGAAGAGATATTGAACCAAAGTATTAAGACCAAAATATTGTTGGGTGTCACCAGATGCTTTGAATCCCCACAACAGAAGCAGAAAAATAAGTGAGGCACATCAGAGAAGGAGGTTCAGGTAGGCAGTGCCTCACCCTGAAGCATCAGGAGATTTGGAGATCTTGGAGCTGAGAGAAACTGAGTGGAAGAGATGAGATTTTACAAAAGTTGAGAAAAAGGTAAAGTCCTTTATGACCAACCCAGTTTCTTTCCTGGTTTTTGAAACAGCAAGGAACTGATAATTAAATGCCAGTGGTGGGCTCTGCAGTCCAGCTGTGGCTGAGCCTGGCAGAAGCCAGCACGCCTTTTACACTGCAAACAAAGCTCTTTTATTGCTAAGCTAAGCAGGTACAGACGCTCACAGGGATCTCAAAATGCTTCGTTTGCACTCAGGTGAATTCCTGTGTGAGCACTCAGTGAGCAGCAGGACATCCAGGAATCTGCTTTCTTTGGGGTGGATGATGAATGGGTCACCTCATACACGAAAGGAGGGGACCAACAGAGAGAATTTCCCTCAGGACAGTGTTTGGATAAACCTTTTCTTGAAAAGAAGAGAGTCAGGAGGCAGGATTGGCTTTTGCCCTGTGAGATGGGGTAACGAGACTGGCATTGCCCTCAGTGAAAAAGCGAACCTTGCGGCCGAAGTCTTTGAGCCGACAAACCCCTGCAGGTGATGCGGAGACACGGAATCCCTGCAAGTACATTGGCAGACCATCACATGAACACTGGAGACTGTGGAGACAAAGGACAGGGCCAGGACAGCTCCAGAGCTACCTGGCCTCCTCTGCCGGGAACAAAGCAGCACAAAAGGGCTGGCAGTGGCGAACAAACCCAGCGGCAGTTTGCAAAAGGCATTGGTGTCATTGCAACTTCCCTCATCCTCAGGAACTCAACGTCTGGATAGAAAGTTCCTTGGGGGAGTTTAAACTTGGTATCGCTGCAGAAAGCCGGCATGGCTTGCGTTCAACACTTGAAAAGGTTTTATACTGTGCATTTATATATATAGCAAAATGTACAGCAGACATGGGAAGTCATCAGATTTCTGGCTTGTCTGGAAAGTTGCTTTCTCACTCTCTGTATACATCATGCAGCAGGGACAGCTTAAAGCTGGTGTCCCTGTGTAGGACTGCCACAAACACGTTCTATTTTTGTTTGAAGTCAGAGAATCTTTGGACTTACTGCCTTTCTCTTCTGACTGCAAACATAAACCGCTGCAATTGCATCCAGGCAGATCTTTGTTCTGGTGAAGAGCAGCACATAACCTAAATTTTGGCTTTGAGATCCTCAGTGTAACAGGACAGATTTCCAATTCCTTCTGTGCCCTTGGAGATGGTTCCTTTGCGTATTGTTCTGCCACTTGCCTAGGAAAACAGTTTCTGCAACTTAGGAGCTAAACCCAGCAATAGCAGCAGAAAAATCAGTGCACATAGGGAAGAAAACCCATTTAGTTCTGGGCAGAAGCACAAAGAGCTTTGGGGCTCTGTTTAACATGTGCCGTGCAAACTTCTGAGAAATTAATGTCCACTTTTTAAGATTCACTGGTTATTTTTTGTTTGTTTGTTTGTTTTGGGGTTTTTTTTGGTGGGGCGGAGGGACGGAGGATTGTTTTTACCTCAAGACCTACAACAGGGTGTAGAGTAAAACTGATTAAATCCATTTCATCCTTCACTAGCAATGATCTCTCCAGGCTTCTGGTAGTAGCTCAGCATTTCAGATATTGGCAAAATTTGTTCTTCCTTTTTTTGTAGATGAGCTAAATTACATTTTCACCCCTTGAGATCACAGATCGCAGCTCTGCTTCACCAGCTTCAGCTAAGGATATCAGTGACACCCAAAATGGAGCAAGGAACAGCTAAATGCATCCACTGCTAATACTGTTAGTGGTGAGGAACCTGGGATCTCCACCTTTTGATGTAAGTCCAAAGCCAATTAAGAAGAAAGGTTGCTACACAGTGCAAAGAGGTGAGGGAGTAACCTTTGAAGTTACCTGCTTTACAGTAGCTCTAAAAACCATTTTAATTTCTGTGGGAACAAAATATGGAAAGGCGACTCCCATCATTCACATCAGTGGTTGGGCTTTTCAGCGACATGTAAAGAACTCACCAATCCCTCTTACCCCAAATCACTGTGATTAGATTATGTTCACTTGTTCAAAAAAAAAAATAATCCTGTTTTTCAAATTCTTGTCAGGCTCTTTGTTGGAAGTCTTTTGGGTGTAGATAAAGTTCAGAAAATAATAGTGCAAGGCTTAGAAATGACTGGCAGTGTGCTCATCTTATGTGAAGTGTTTTTTATAGGCTGTGTTCTTAAAGAGGAAGACTTTTTTCAAACCGAGCATGCATGGAAGTGCTGTTCATTTATCATTGTCTGCAATGCTGGGTGCCAGCAAGAGCAGCGTCCTCCTGCGGGGACAGGACACCAGGCCCTCCCTTGACTGTTCCACCTGGACTGATTTCACTTCCCCTGCAGGGAGGGGCAGCCCAAGCCCGGGGGTTTGAGCCCACCCCAGCAGATGCGAGGGCAGTTTGGGGCAGGTCCCGATGTCAGCTGGGCTCCCCTCGGTGCGAAACAGCAAATGCAGCACAGTGACTTCGCTGGGAGCGTTTTGTGGAGCTGCCAATGAACTACTTAGGCAACCTCTGGAAGGCTGTGAGGGTACAAACCTCCAGCGAGACGCAAACTCCAGCTCATCTGTACAGCTTGGCTAATGCCTCTGTTGCCCGTGGTGCTTGTATAAAGTCAGGAATTACAAGGTGATGGCGTTCCCCTGCTCCAGGCAAATGGGTTTATTTAATCCACATCACCTCCTGTCCTAGAAAAAAAAAAACGCTTTAAGCACAAGGCTGGATTTCACCCAGGTTTAGAAGAGCAGATTGCTTTTCCATGGGCTGAGTTAGCAGGAGTCAGTCACCAGCTGGTGGCAATGATCGAGCACTCTGTGATAGGCTAGGAAAGAGCAAGCCTTGCTATAAGGACAGCTGTGTTTTGGTGAGGGCTTTTGGGAGCTGAGTTCTGGCTGATGGAAATCATACCAGAGCTTAAAGATGGGGGAAAAAAAACCACTGCTGGAAAGGTAAGATATTGCTGAGTGGTAGTCAGAAATACTGGTTTATAGGTGAACTGCTCTTTCTTGGAGCATGCTTTAAGCAAAGCTGGTTTTATTTGGTATTTTAAACCCAAAATTTAAAACAATTCACATGTAGCTTAGTATGTGTCTTATATCCTACTAATGACATTTTTAATGTTTTATTTATAATAAATTTGGCCACTGATGAATTTTAGAAATATCACTCCTGGTTCTGCAGCCCTCACACCTGCTCAGTTTCCCCATGCAGAGTGGCAGTGTTGCTGGTGCTTTTTTTGTGTGTGTGTGTGTTTTGGGTTGGGGGCAGGTTGTTTCAAGTTTAGTGTTATTTTTGAATGGTCATTTTGGTTCCTTGTGTGTGTTCCTCTCCCAGTGCTCAGCTGGAGTGGACAGAAACCAAGGTGGGTTGTGTTTCTGACTTTTTTTTCCTTATTTGCTGATACCAGAAATTCCTTAAAAAAAACCCCCCCAAACCTCAAAACTTTTCTTTTTAAAAGCCACGCAAAATTAAGTCCTGAATTACATAAAAGTTGCATCAATTTGCACCCACTCGGTTGATCCAAGAGCCTGTAAGCAACACACCAGCTCTCTGACAACTTAGCTACTCATTCACATATTCCTACTGAAATTTATCTGCCCCTTGAGCAGAAGGATGTGCCCAAGTGTAATGAGAAGGGTACAGCTATTTTGTGGACTGAAAGCATTTTCTAAAACTATGAACATCTCAGTATCTTGGTTCTTACTCACAAAGTGGTGCCTTACTTTAGCTGATATGGTTTTCTTTGTGTTTCTTTTATTTTGGGGTACAAAACTTCCATTTCTGGCAGATGAACTGTGAAATTGCGCCCAAATCAGGGTGTTAATTTTCATATAAAAAGGTTTCTGAGGCAATAAAATACTGAGTGTCTATGAATAAATGACATTAAAGGACCAACATCAATGCCCCAGTCACTGAGAGGCAGCACCTAAATGAGCGTGGCCTCTCTTTCTTTGAAGATGATCTAGAGCCAATCATGAGCATCAAGAGCCCTCAATCCACCAGAAAACACGCAGGCATCAAAGCATGTAAACTAAACTGCTGCAGTGTAATTGAGAACCAATTCCAGGGCTGGGTTTCACTTTAAAGGAAATTGGGACATGTGGAGTTTAGCACAAGTGCACGGGAGCTGAAAATGCAGAGCAGGTCCAGCTGTTCCGTATAAACCCTGAATGGCCCTTGCTGAAATGATTATGCCTCAAAATACAATGACATACATCTGATGAAGGAGAAAAAACAGGAATTGGCCACTTGCTCTGATCTTCCTTGTTTCCACATGTAGTTCTAAGCGAAGTCTAATTGCCTCAGGTACTCTTAAACAATTAATAAACTTAATTACCTAGAGAGTATGGATGCCTATTTGGATAGCATATTAATTGGAGCCAGTTCTTTTCTTTGATGCTGAAGATGATCACAACCTCCTGAGTAAGGCATTAGACCACTAGCCTTGCACAGCAAAAATGAACAAAAACATGCAAATACAACTTAAAATTAAAAGAAACTTGCAAATGCTGCTTTATTTAGTTCTTACAATAGGGAGGCACTTTTACATTAAAAAAGAAGTGCAGAGGTTTCATTATTAACCACAGAACCCTACAATAATATTCCATGAAAACAAAGAGAAGTACTGTCTGTGTGACAAAGTGATTGGTATTTCATTTCTATACAATTTATTACATTGAAATAAACAAAACCTTAAAAAACTCCTAAAAAAAACCAGCAAAAAACCTTTTTGTTCCTGCAGGCCGGAAGCATTTAGAACACTGACAACACTCTGCTTGGTGTTCCTCATCTCTTTACTTTCTGTGCTTGTTGTACGAGGCAGAGCCGGACCCAGGGGCTTTCCGGGATTAATGGGTGCCCCAGAGATATTAATTTATAAAGTGATCACGTGTTTGTTTGATGTCAAAAGTCTCAATTCAGCTGCGCCTTGCGTGCAAAACCTGCTTGTTTCAGTCAAAGTATTCTTCAGCTAAGGCCTGCAAGCAGAGCGTGTGTGCTGGGATATGGTGGAAGAGCAGGGAAGGATGACTGCAGGAAAGGATTTCCCCTCCATGGAGTCAGAATTCCAAGCTTGTTTTCCATGCCATCCTAGAAGAGTGACCTAGTAGTAATGGCAATGAGCCCCTGGGTGTCTCAGCTTCTCGCTGGGCAGTCTGGGAGGCGGTACTGGGTGAAAGCTGGGAGCAAATCCTGCATTCTGCTATCCAAGTGGGAAGTGAAGTTCTACCAGTAAGTTCAGCCAAAGCAATGATAACACTGAAAGGTGGGCTCAGATTCTGCAGCTCCTACCCTTGCATTTAACACTGGAAGAAACCTCACTGATGTCACTCAGAATATCCCTGGAGAAAGGCAGTCCTCCAAATTAATATTGTCACAATCCATCCTTCTGGACACACATTTCCACTTCAGTGTCTCGAGTGAAGACAGCGGAGCTGGGGTCAGGAATGCTGGCAGATAAATGTCTGTGCTTGATGGATGAGAGGATATATTTATACCTCACAGCAATTCTCTTGCTATTTATTTGGTCTGAGGTTAACAAAACCACCAGGTGAGCTGCACAGGGAGGATTCTGGGGGTGTGAAAATGAGCTTGGAAGTGGAAAGAACACTCAAAGGATGTTAAAGAAATATTGGAAAAGCTTGAAATCAGCACACCTGAGGAAAGCAATACTTTTCTAATTACCTGTTGGTTTATTAAAGGTGGCTGAGCAGAGAGTATGGCTTTACATTCTGACATTACTGGCAAAATTCAGGCTTTCCATGGCAGCAGGGCTCACAAATAAATCTGTTCTGGAGCTCTCTGAAGGCAAGGTTACCCTAAATAAAGGAAATATGGTGGATCATCAGACTGTTGAGCAGTGCTAGATTTGATGGAAGAAGTATTTGCTGCAATTCCTTGGTTTTACTCAGCAAATTCCAGTTTGATGTCCTGTGGTGCAGAGCTTCTTCCTTCAAGCCACTTCCTCAGTTTTTCAAAATTGCCTGGGGTGTATTTTAACCCCCTTTGAAAGTAAATGGCCTGATCTGATCCAGAACGCTTTTCAAACTCTAAAGCTGGGTTCTAAAGACAAATTAAAGCTGGTCCAGTATAACCAAAACTGTTTTCAAAAACTGAGCTACTTAAAGAAACACTTCCATTTTGAAGTTGCTTTGCCAACATAGATACAACCTGTAAACACATTCTCAGGGAGTTTGGGCTATAGATTCCAAGGTATTTTTTCCTTTACCAAAAGCACGTATTATAAAACCTGTAGAGATTTTTCTTTGCATGTTATGCTTAAAAAAGTTTAACAGATCTGGTTCCATTTAGGTTCTAATACATTAAAATGATTTGCAAGGTGTAGCTTCGTGCTGCTGTGTGAAATATAAGATGTAAAAGTCTTTCTAAACAGAAATTCCTAAATTTTCTCTCCAAGCTAAATATGTCAAGGACATAGCATGAATATGGAAGATAAATCTAGCTTTAAGATTTCCCACTGATATATAAAAGAATCTTTTACAAAACTTTGATCTTGATTGTCTCTTTCCAGCTGAACAGAGAGGGTTTTTTTTTTCCCCCATTCCATATTAAAAGGGAGAAAACCATGCTGCTGCTTATTTCCCTGGCACACCTTGCATGAAATAATGCAAGCTCCGTTATGGCATGAGACTAATTACACAAATTATATCTGAAAGAAAAAAAAGTTAAATTAAGATCTGAACAGTTACTGCATGATCAGTGGGCACGAGTGAGATCTGATGTCGTTGTGTTTGGAAACGGCTTCATCCAGATCCAGCTGTCTGCTGTTGACCTCCACCTCCATGCAGCCATTATAAAAAGCAGTCACTGGTGTAGCACCCAGAGGAACATCTGCACAGAAACACATTCAGTTCATTAGGCCAAGGCGTGCAAATTCCTGTGGATTTCTCAGATCAGTCAAAACATGGGGAATACTCCACTCCCCATCCATTATTTAGTCACAGGAGAAAAGGAGCAATTTGGCAGGAAACACTTGAGTTCTTCTCCCTTTTCTTTAAGATCAAGATCAAGTCAGCAAAGCTGAGAAAGGCCAGTAAAATGTTAAATATGCATTAGCAGGCTGTTCCCATCCAGCAACTGAACTCCAGGAATGTTTTCCATGGTAGTTTTTCCTGTATTAACAACAGGGAATCAAGAGTTTGTTTCCTGCAGCCCTCTGCTCTTGTCCTGAGCTACAAACAGATGTTTCTGGGCTTGGAGGTCACACAAAGAACTGCCTTGCTTTTGCCAGGAAGCTACTCTAGATTCAAATCTGCAGCTTCTCAACTGGGGCACCCCTGGGAACCTCACACACTTTACTGCTTCCTCACTGCTGCTTCCAGGTGAATCCTCTGTGAAGAACTCACTTGATCTGCTCCTCATTTAGGCATTGCTTGGCTTAGGGCAGCATCAGATCATGGATACGCTTCCAGGAAACAATATGTTAAGCACAAAATCAAGCAGGCACTGCTCTCAAGTCTTGGGGTACAACTGGCTTCTTACAAGGTAGACCTAAGGCGATGCCAGCACCTTCAGCAATTGAAGTGAGGGTGATTAGGAGCTGATCTCAAAAGCACCCTCTCTTTTTTCATGTGTTCATCACCCCATCCCTCCTTAGGAGATAGATTTGGTTATCTTAGGAACAAGAAACACTGTTTTCTTATGATTTTGTTTTGCTGTAAGCTGAGGTATTGCACAGAGTCCTGCAGAATTGCTCCCTTCTGCTTTTTCCCCCTAATTAGGAAAACACTGCTGTCACAGAACATTATGTCCCAATAATGTTAACTTGAAGCTTGCTTTGAACAGAATATTTGCTGTTTCAACACATTCTCTGCCTCATAAAGATTGCCAGTCGCCTCCTGTGCAGAGCTTAATTGTTGAAACCATATTCCTGACTTCCCCTTCTGCACTTGACTCTTGGATTATTTACAAAAGCTTGTTTTCCTCACTTTTTGATGCAGTTGCTCAATTGTGCCAGATGGTGGCATTTCAGAAGCGCGCAATGCTCACCCAACCCAAAAATCAAGACGTTTTCCAAATTGAAACCTCTAGAGAGAGAGTCATGTCTTGATGTCCCAATAACGCTACTGTTGAAAACTGTCTGCCTCCAAAGCTGAAATGACTGGAGGGAACAAGAGGCACCTTGAGGGGGAAAAACCCTTTTTCTTTTTTTAATAATTGCAGGCTTTTCCTAGCACGGGTAAGGCTGAATACAATCAGGCTTGTAGAAACAATCAAATCAATGAAAACAAACAGGCCTCACCTGGCAGGCCACCCAGGTAGGTGACAACATTTGCCATCATTGCTTGATGCAGAGTTGAGAGCTGCTCCGAATTGCTCCTGTCTGTGTGTGCATCAACAGCCAGTTCAAGTTCCTGTTTGGTCACTAGAAGTCCAACCTGCACTTTTCTGGGGGTACATAACTTCTTTGATTCCAGCTGTGCAACAGTGATGCTCCCAATGGTCACAGTGATTTTCTAGGTGGAAGAATGGCAGATCACCAAAGATGTCACACGTAACTTTAACAAAACATTATACTTGGTTCTGGTGTACTTTGTATTTACAAGGAGAAGAAAATATTAAATACTGATACCTTCAGCTGGAGGAGCTGATGTGTAACCACCATTTCTGATGATGAATGCCATTCTTAAATTTATAAGTGACAATGTTTTACAGGGAACAACTCTGGCTACAGTTCTGAGGTGAAATCTTGTTTCACCTGCAGTTTTAAAGGTACCCAAGTGTTCACTACAGGTTTTTATTTTGGGAAAAAGCCTAGATTAGCCACTGTGTATAATTATGCTCCAGCTTGGGATGGGCTGATGTAGAGGGATGTAAATAGAAACTTAAGGACAACAAAAGCTGTTTATAGTTTGGAACTAACATGATGCTGTTACTGTCACAGTTCCCTTTCTGCTCCGTGCATTTGGAAGGAAAGGTTAAAGAAAACACGACGGAATGGATCTGAGCTCTGTTACATAATGTAATCTCCCTGGCATGAGTGATTAGTGCTTAGTCACTGCGGCAGCGATCATTAATAGAGAGATATTTTCTGCACATTATTACACGATGTAATTTTCAAAATCTTGAGGCTACCAGCTCCACTGCAAGTGCGAGTAGCGTTTTTTTAGTTCGATTTTTTTCACCTGGCAGCCACTAGGAGAATTGTAAGATCACCTGTGAGTCAGAGGAGTTAGAGTCCACTATGGACAATGCAAGAGGCACTGTTTCATTAGAAACCAAGGCAAACATAACACCAGTGTCTGTGGATGGGCGAATAGTCAGAGTCACATTTATTAGCCAATCTTCAGCACTGTCAAGATTATCTGTTTTAAAGAGAATAATTCAAATTAGTAAATCCACCTGCTGATGAAAAATTAATATGGGGTTAAAAATTAGTATTTAATCTCCTCCCTACTGTGAAAAAATTAGTGCTATTTTTTTAATTTACAGAAAGAACTATAATTCTAAAGAAACCCAAGCAAATAAAACAAAAAAACCCATCTAAATTTTAATCCTGGATCTTCAATACTGCCCAACCTTTGCAAATAAACTTCTGGAAGTAAAGCACTCCAGAAACTGAACAGATGACACTACTGGGATCAGAATTCTCATTCAAGCAAACTTCTAACAGAAGTTAAGGGAATCACTGGTGGATGCAGAAGTGTACAGCTTAGTTCGTGTGCCTTTTTTATTTTCTTTCTTTAAAAATTTCATCAGTTCCATCACCAGTCCAACAAAAAGCACAGGAATAGAAAAATACTTACTATAGTTTATCTGGAATGCTGCCATTCCAGTGCCAGGGTAGAAGGATCCTCTCTCCACTGCTACTAAACAGTGTTTGCTTTGTTTTTCTTGAATAACTTCATTTACTCCTGAATGTCCCTGGTTCATCAGGTTCCAGGCCCGGATACAACCATCCAGACGAGGGTTGATCTGTAGCAGAATGACAGCACTGGGGGTTTGAGTCCAAAGTTGGCTTTAAAATGTTAATAATGAGGCATTATTTTACATATCATTTTTATTTCTGTGCAATCTGTACCAGTCTTATCAATGCTGCAGGTTACAGCAGTGATGCTGGGAGAAAACAAAGGGCAGGCATTTGGCATCTCAGCCTTCAAAAGTCATTTTTGGTGTAACATTTCCCACCTTGCTGCCAGGGATCTGGATAAAAAGAGATTGCTTCCACTTTTAAAGCTCGTGTTGTGACCTAGACAAAAGGACAGCAGATTTTCTGTAGCTGACAGAAAATGATCACTAGCAACGCGCCTTGTTAAAAGCTTTATCTTTACACCAAAGTGCAAAGAAATTTTCTGGAATTCTTTTCTGTTGGATAAAGGGATGTTATTGTAGCGTTCCATAATTTTTCTCTGCTTTGCTTTTGAGCAAAATTTTTTTGAGCAGAAATTTTTTTTTTAATTTATTTTTTTTTTAAAAATGTAAACTCCCTGTTGAAATTGCCAGTTAGTTTGAAGGCTCCTGGACTGTAAAGAAGACAATTGCAACAACTTGACTGTACCCACTCTTGAGGCTGGGAGACTGAAAGAATCATGGGTCTCGTCCAGCCTGGGCTGTTGTAAAACCTTGCAGAAACGAAAGCTCGCTGTGCCGCCTGCACAGTGACTGCTGCACTTACTTAGAGCTTAGCAAAAGCCAGGACCAGGCCGTGAATCACCCTGAAATGCACTCTCAGCAGCAGCAGTGGCGGTGATTTAGGGAATCTTAAAGCTATATTAGGAAACAGGCTACAGAATCCACAAAGATTAGACCAGAAGTGCTGTGTTTTCACAAGTGAAGCCTTACTAAAGGCAGACTGAAAAGCTTCACATGTGTTTATTTTCAAAACAGTGGTTTAACAACCACATTTTCATTTTCTGAATGGTTTCCATGCCAGGCTTGCTTCTTCTGTGACTCCCAGGAGTGCAAAACTGAACAGAGCATGATCAATCAATATTAGTCTTATTATTATTTAATTACCTGTTTAACAAGAGCACCGCCCACTCTGCGAGGTAATCCTGCAATGTGCACCTTGGTTTCCAAGAAACCTTGGGATTGTTTAAACAGAGTTCCTGGGCTGTTAATACTCATCACAGCCTCTTTAGCTATTTTTACACTGATGCTGTGTTCTAATTCTTCAACTGATATCTGCAATAAAACACAAATAATTACATATACACATACGCTGAAATGTAGAATATATTAAATATTAATCGCATATGCCCTATGAAGCATGACTAATGTTTCTTTAAATATCTAGCTTGTAAAAGAGTTTTAATGCAGTCATTATTTAAATTGTATTTAAACTTGATGCAGGACAGCTGCTCATCTCCAGGGACATTCACAGGAGGGTAACAAACAAAATCTAATTGACATTAAAAATTTGGTGTGCTCTATAGATTATGTGAGACGGGCTTTTCATCTCATGTATGAAGGCTAGGAAAGCAAGATGAATTTTTGGTCTAGCAGATGTAAAATTTGCTCTAAACACCAAGTATTCAATAACTGTGCACTTGACCATGCAATCACAGCTTTGAATATTCTGCCACTTGCCTTTTCATGTTTAAAATTAATAATTGCTATGTTGATAGCTAGAGTAATTATCTTTTCCTTGATTGTTAAAAGGTGGTAGAATTTCCTGATGCAAGGCATTCCTGTGCATTTCTTGGTTGGTTTTTAAATCTGGGGTTTGAGTGCATCATTTTAAGCCTTTTAGTAGCTGCTCAATTTCTCCCTACTTTACTTATCAGCATCTTCCCACAGTGAGTAAAAGGAAGGGAATGGGTGAAGAAAATCCAACTTACTATATGCCACAGCCCGTCATTAATGGCTTTGCCTCCGCTGGTGACTTTTGTTCCAAACTCATTCTTGAATTGAATCTCAATCTTTCCATCCCGAAGAGCAAGCAGGATCCATGCTGAGTTGTCCAGGGATTCTGCATACAGGATAACCCCCTCGGCATCGTACGTCCGGAAGTCAAACTCTGCTGTAAATCTGAGTTGTGAAGAAGGAATCTTAATAAGAAGACAGGAAAGGTGAAATACTGTACAGCCTAGGATAACTCATTAGTGGGGTTACAGAAAGGTTCACAGATAATAACTTTTGGTGTCTCTGAGCATTGTGATTTTTGCACAGTTCTGAAAAAGCAGAATGGAACATAAGCCTTGCTCACTCAAATCCAGTGGGAAGTTTTCAGGTTAACACCCTGACCTGGGATTTGAAAGGAACCTTGGTGCAGTTCCCAAATTCACTCAGAGCTTTACTTGTAGAGGATATCCCACTCCCCTGAGTAAGAAGAGATGTAATATTCCTATTGCATTTTGTGGGGATGCAATGCAGACAAAATAGAAGAGCTGTGATGTGCTTCAGTACAACTGGGTTGCCAAGTGTTGTCCTGAAAGAATTATAACCTAGAAATTCGCTCTGGATCTTACATGCCATTCTGTCATTTGAGGATTTGTTGGCTGGATCTAGGGTGAATTCATGTATGGAGCAAAATTAGGATTTCCTGTGCAGTGGAAGAGAGGAGAATAGAGTAAAAAACAGTCTTTGGGACTAGACAAAACAGATAAAGAGTGAAAGGAGAAAGCAAAGCATTTGGAAGCTGGGGTTTGCCAAGGCAGCTGTAACTCAGAAGTGGGGTGGCTGTCCCGCACAGGCTGCTCTGTGTCCCTTAGATGGGCTGTCCCTCGCCAGACACACTGAAAACCGCTCCAGACATTTATCACCTCAGAAAGCTCTTCCAGGACAGCAGCAGCGCCCGGACAACTTGGAACAGCGGCAGAGGACAGAGTTCTCACTATTTATGTCCGTCTGTATGCTTCTGAGGCTCTGGGGATCACCAGCTCAACAGCTGCTGCTGCTGTTACCTTCCAATTGTCTGGTCACTAAGTCAGGGAACGCCGCAATTTCGGCTGCTGCGGCAGAGAAGTCCAAGAGCAATAACGGGGTCAGTGCCACGGGCAATTGCTCTGACAGCTGTAAAGCAAATCATCCAGCTGGTGCCCTAGACAAGGCATGGGGCTCTGTGGGTGTCCTTGGAACATTCTGTGCCTGAAAGGAAGCCAAGGAGGGGCAGGGGGGCAATGGCCTGATTTTGTTGCTCAGCAGGGCAGGCAGAGCGTGTCCCAGCTTCTACCCGGAGCAGGGGTGAAGCAGCAGCAACATCCAAACTAAAGCCATTCCCGTGTATGTACTGTAACTATTTTCATGTAACTTTGGAATTTTATGTTGAGAATTCTAAATGCCTTCCTGTTCATTCATTCGTTCATCATAGAAAGGCATCTTATCCAAGGGGGAGAGGGTGATATAATTTAGGCATGCAATGTGTTCTTCCTAAACCCTCAGAAAATTAATGGAAACAAATGTCATTCCAATGCATACTTTTATCAACAGCAAATGCTTACCTTGTGACATCTGGCAGTTTGAACTTTAAGTAGAGAACAGGAATTCCTATAAATTGCTCTGCCAGGTAAAGCAGTTGATAATTCTTTTCTAGATTCAGTGGGATACACTCAGTAACAGACTGAAAATGGTGGAGAAATAAAGCTGTTAATGCATCGTGATAGCTTATGAAGCAACTCCTGTTGTTGCCTGCTAGCCTCTTTTATTTTTAAAGTAATGGCTTACCTCTGGGTTTTTGGTTTTTTTAAACTTGAATACCTATGTACCAATGAAATGGGTGTGGTTTTGCTTTTGCTTGAAACATCCATTATTTAAACTGCAGGAGGATAATCCAGACTGACACACAACTCTGGTGGATTGAAACTAGTATTTAAATATTTAGCTTTTGAATGAAGACTTCCAATCTTCCATCAGGCACTTATCTTTCACCAGGGATGTATGACACGCACCCTCTTAGGGAACTGCCAAGCTCCACTATTAAAGTTCTGCAGAATCTAAACCTGCTCAGGTGTTAGAAGGGAACAGACCAGAGCTGTATCTTGGGAAGACTACGTCAAAGAGAAATTAAAGAATCACAGTGCTTATGGACAAGTAGGAGTCTCAAAGTTTCTTTGATCAAGTTTGAATCCCTGAAAACATTCTGTGACTGTCTTCTACTCTGCCTTTGCCAATCCTGATGGAGCCGTTCCATTAAATGTACAGGTGCTCTTCTCGCATTTTATGGCTACTTCATTTTATGGCTGCTAGTGTCACTAGTCTTTAGATTGAACATATTTTAGGCTGGCTGAACTTTTTTTTCCCCAACGAAAAGGCATGAAACTAACTTCCAGATAGAGAATTAATCACATTTGAACAACTGTGCTGAAAATAAGAGCATCTTCCAGCCTCGTTACATCTCATTCTCATTTCAAGGATAAGCAAAATGAAATAGAGTGACTGCCAAGTGTGGTTCATTAAATTTCAGAAAGCACAAACAAGACCTAACACACAGATCTTGTTCCTACAGTTTAAGCCAAAATTTGTTATACTCTGTTAGAAGTGTTTTATTGTTGCTACAAGTGTTTTATTGTTGTTAGAAGTATTTTATTGTTGGCAGTTATCTGAGTTCACTTCACATAACATCTCAGACTGACTGAACTTTTCAAAGTATACACTGATAAAAAAATCCTTGGACTTCAATCCTTGAATCCAGATTCTCTGGAGTTTCAAACTTTCTTCTCCTAAGAAGTGTAAATTTTCAATCTGATCAAGAGCAGCTGATTTTGGCTGCAGGATGTTCTCAAAGTGGGCAACTATTACTGAGTGCTTTTCCTTAAGCTATGGCAGATGAGAACTGTGGAAAACAATCCAGGTTTTTTTTCAATCCTAACAGAGTAATTCTGAAATAGTGAGCAAAAACTTTTGCACAGCCTAAGGAAAACTTGGGAACATATGGGCAAAAGGAACATTCTGTCTCTGAGTAGGCTGAACAGGAATTATTTGTTTGATAGGAGAAAGCTGAGGCTTATATTGGAAGCAGCAGGGAATAAAGATGCCTGGCTAAAGCAAGCTGCTTTTGACAGGACTCCTGTAAATGAGCATGCATGAACTGAATGGCATCCAAATCCCTGCCGCTTTGTGAGCCAAACCACAGATCAGAATCCCAAGCACTTTCTCAGTAATTTTTAATCGGTTCTCAAGTAGCTTCCTATTTTCCTCAATCTAAGCTATCCTCTCATCAAGAAATACACAACTTGGTGATTTTCCACATGGAATTTTACATAGCACAGTTTTACCTCACAATTCTTCATATCCTTAGAGAGCTTGAACCCTTTCTTGCCATCACAATAGCAGCTGTAACTTCCTGGTGAGTTCACACAGAGTTGAGCACAGATATTTTCAGCACATTCATCAATATCTAGGGGAAATTAAAGCAGACAGATAATTTTTCTTTTCCATGGCATGGACTGAAAGCTAACACAAATGAATGGAATAACGGACAAGAGAGGTTCTCTGGAATCACATGAATCCAAAAGGTGATTCAGTAATCTGATAGAGGCCTGGAGTGCAGAGCTGGAGACAATTTCATCTGATTTCTGAGGCATAAGGTGGCTGAATAGTGAGAGACCTCATAAATTTCCACCACAGGTGGCACAAATCCCATTCTGGGTCAGATTTCCTTTCCTTATAAGGTTCAATGAGAGCTCAGATTATTACAAGTGTAGATGGCAAATACGTGAAGAAAGGATGTGCTTTATTAATATAAACCCCAAGTAATCTCAGGGCAAAATACCTTTTAAAATAACATATAATAATCTCATAATGCCTAAGTTTCAGACAGGATCTATGAGTAGAGAAGAGTAGTCTGATTTGAGCTGTGATTTAAGCTGAATCAACTAAAAGAACTCCATTTTGTATTTAGTAGGTTGTGCAATATCAATAATTTAGAAATGAAAGGCACTTTAAATGGACAACGTGAATTTTACATTTCTAAGACAGAAACAAAATCTGTCCTTGATAAGAGACTCCAATGAGGGTGATTTGGCCTTCAGATTAAAGAAACTGCAACATTTATTCTGAAGCAAACAGCCCTGCTAGTGGGAAGAAAAAATTTTGTACCAATGCATGCATTTAAATCTGGGGATTTTTAGGAATAAAAAACTTTTTTTTTTTTGCTGTTGCTTGGAGGAAGAGAGGTAAGGAAAAAGATAACAAACCCTGTTCTGTTCTTCAGTCTAATAGTATCTGTCATCATAGAGATAGCTGTGCATAAATGTATGTAAATTCGATTTTCGTAATAAGCATAATTGAGTTTAGCCACCTATGAGCAACGCAACAATGAAAAGCTCATGTCATTTAGGATTTCTGCAAGGCTACATTCCTGTCAGGCTGCACAGTCCTGTCCTTAGACGGGATTTGGTGACTCATTTAATGTGGTTACAACAAGGTCTAAAAGCTTAGCAGCATAATCCTCCTGCTAGGGAGGTAGGACTTTCCCTGCTGGAACGTCGTCATCTTGCAACCTCCTGAATCCATGTTCCAGTAGAAACACAACACTTAGGTGGGTGGCATCAAATTGTATTTATCTGAAGGAAACCCTGAGAGGAGTTAGAATGAATTACTGTGAAGCTTTTCTTGCCTTGGTGCATGCAGGAACAGAAAACTCTCAGTAGTGTTTTGATGCTGTAGTAACTGGACAAAGAGCTGACCCCTGGCTATGTAATCACTGCTACAGTGCAGAGCTTTGTCGCAAGAGACCTGCAGGAAAAGCCACAGAGCAAAAGGCTAATGGCCACCAAGAAGCTGCTTTTGGGTCCCTCTGAGCAGTAATATAAGGCAGCTTTTAAAATAAAAAACAGCCGCTAGTAAGTTTTTCTTAAGCTGACAGTGTCCAAGATTCGTCTTTATTGTAAAACTCTTAAGAGCTTTCCTATCTGTTTGCAACTGAAATTTAATTTCTGATGTGCAGTAAAGAGAAACTTTAACAAGCAGAGAGAAATAAAACATATCCTAAGACAAATAGGCAAATACTTTCAACACTGGAGAAGTTATGGTCTTTGTATGAGTGGCTTCTTGCTATTTCACTGCTAGCTAGCAATACTTTTCAACTTTGCTGTAACTGTTACAGAACTTTGGAAAATTGTAGTTCCAGATTTTCATTTCAGGAAAGATTCTTTTGGAGCAGCTCCTTTTTTCACAGTTCTTTTTCTGGATATTTAGGAATGGTTTTATTTAACATTTGAGGTCTTTACAAAAAACCTTTTAAAAAAATCTTTAGAGAACTGCCATGCTGTCATGTAATACAGCCTGACAAGCTAATAAGCAATTAATTTAATAAAGAATATGAAGATTAAGGAACACACCAGTACATGAGGAGTTGAGTTTGGTATAGCAGATTAAAGAAAGAAAAGGGGAAAGGAAAGATGAAAGCTATGAAAAAGGGGCAGCTAGGGACACAGACCCACCTTCACAGTTCTTGGAGGTTGAATTATATGTGTAGCCTTCTGGACATTCACACTCGTATCTCCCCTGGGTGTTTTTACAGATGGCAGTCCCACAGATGTTTGGATGTAGCACGCATTCATTTATATCTAGAAACACGAACAAGTTATTAAAAAACAACTGCCACTCTTGCACACCCGTTTTTCCTCCCAACCTCATCCAACACTGCGCCAAACTCAGTGAGGTTGGCAAATCTTCCTGGTAGCTCTACCGTGCCGTCACAGCAGACTAGAGCTACAGCCAGAAACATTTCCAGAGGGCTGTAAAAGACACTTCTGCATGCCCCCAGTGAAAAAATTCTCTGCCTGCCTATCTCTCCTATCCCTTCGTGCCTTCTGTGGGTAACAGGGAAAGGGATGCATGTCTAGGAAGGCAGAGAGAGAAACAGGCTGTAGATTTCCCATAAACTAAACCAGACTGCACAGTAAAATTCCCGCTTAGAAAAAGACATCCAGAAAGACAGGAGATGATCCAATCAGAGGTTCTTCCATGCTACAATCAATTCATGTCAGTTCTCTTTACTGGCTATGCTGAGAGGTGTTGAAGTCCCTCACTGTCTCTCTATCCCTCAAACCATTTTAGTGTCTATCTTCTGTCTTGTTTCCAATTTGTCAGTGTCATTTTCCCACAATGCAGATGTGACAACGGGATTTAGGGTACAGTATCAATCTTACTAAGTGTTCTTGGGACAGAAAATATCGGATCCCTGGTAGTACTTCAGTCCCACTCATGAATGCAGGGACCATTCTGGTTTTCTCTGTGGTTTTGTAGCAGTTGTGGAAATGGTGCTGCACAAGAGATTCTGCCCCTGGTTTGCTTGGGAGTCCTGGAACGGCAGTAAGTCACAGCTGCCCTGAATTCAGACTACTTGTCTACAGTTAATAAGTGTATTCCAAATTCCAGGTTGTTTACCTTTTTAGTTGCAGGTAATAAAATACTTGAATGCAGTTTATCAAATGATTAAACTAACATTCAAGGGACTAAGGTATATTAGTCTATTTTTATATTTGATTACTTTTTTATCAGATTTTCCAGAATCTTTCCAAGAATTACAGAAGTTCTAACCAATTTATCTGCTTGTCCTTTTTCATAAACCCACAGTCTTCTGTCATCCTGGCATGTCTTTGGAGGTTATTAATTCACAAAAATATTTATACTAAAGAAAGTGACAGTGGAAAATGGCCATCAAGTTTAGCCTCTAAAATTATGTGACATTATCCAAAACTGGATACCAAAATTTGGTAATATGACATTAAAATGGAATGAAGTTGTAATTTTTTTCTAACTATGCAGTAAGAGCTGCTCATTATGTCAACATACAGTCCTTATCTGGAACAGAATGAAGCATGCAGGTTGTGGCCAATGGTAGGCACAAGCATTTACAGAAAAAACTATGCTGGATGAATCTAAGAAAAGTCTTTCTCTCCATAAAGAGATTTTTTGGGTTCATTAGTAGTTTCTTCTCCAATGAACTTCAAACTGCAGAAAGAGCAGCATGGCTAATTAGGAGCGATTTAGCCTAAATCAGTGTTTTACCACAGAGAATTTCCATGGCAACAATAGCTGCTATTCTCATCACTTTAGATTCTTGTTTCTGTGTGCTTCAAGGATATGTGAAACTTCTGAGACCAAAACAAGCTTTATGGAGCTCCAGTAACGAAGCAGAATCTCATCTACAGCCATTCCCTCTTTCTTCCCTCACTTCTTCATCTGGTTCATTATTTGGCAGCCCAAACGCCCGCAGGGTCTAAGGAACGAGCAGCCAAATGAAACCAGGACTGGAGCTTTCAGAGGCAACGCAAGAGCATTTGTGGAACTGTTGGATCAAACCTTTCCCTGTCTCTGGCCAGCAGGCACTGTGGTGGCTCGGAAAGATGCTCCCCTGAAGCCTCCCTACCTCCACAATCCCGTTTGTTGGAATGCATGAAGTAGCCATCTTCACAGAGGCAGCGGAAGCTCCCCGGGAAATTGGAACAGCGTTGGCTGCAACCCCCATTGAAGTCTTCACATTCATTTATATCTTTAAAGAAAAGGGAATAAAACTCTCGGCTGAGAGGAAGGCATCAGCTGACCAGCTGCAAATACTATTCAACAGCAGAAATGTCATTGTGCTTCTGAGAACCAACACCACATGAAATTGAAGGCTGTACCTTCCTCACAGTTCTCTCCTCTCCATCCTGCTTTACAGACACAGGTATACTTGGCTTGCCCATCTATGCAATCCTTATATCCATCTTTATGGCAAGGCAGGGGGCTGCACTGGTTTGAAATTTCTGTGGGATGGAAAACATGGAAAATCCTGGTTATTTGGGGTTATTTCTCCTCAAGAATCACTTTAGTCTTTGTTCTTGTCTTCCTACAGGTACCTGTCATGAAATAGGAAAGGTCATGATGAATAACATGAAGCAACCCCACAACAATCTTGCTACTCATTCTAGCCGCAAGAATTTTTAAGTGAGTGAGAACATACAAAGCCAGCAGTACCTTTTCTTTGTCAGGCAGAAAACAACTGGAAGACAAATTACTTGCTAAGCTAATCCCTGCAGGATGTGACCAGTCTTGCTATTATTATATTTAAAAAACGTATTTCAGTTTTTAAAGAACAGTGCTTTGCCCCCATCATACTACCACAAATGCCACTAGAAAGATCAAAGTTTCAAGACCTCGAGATTAGAGAGTTGAGTTTCTCTGCTCAAGAGTGGTCAGACAGAGAAACTGCTAATTTATTGCACTACTACAAACTGATCTGGAAAACACGTTCTGTCATGACCATGTGCAGTGTAATTATTAAAGATTTTTTTTTTTTGCCTTCCATTGCTTTCAGTGACAAAACAGTGTCAGATGGTTAAGGAAAAGTATTCTTATTCAAACTAACTGAAAGGTTTTTTGATATAAACAGGCTGTAGGAGGTTTAGAGAGATGTTTAATCTGTGACAAGTAGGAAACATGGTAAAAAATGGCTTGCTATGAATTTAGTAGAAAGAACACATTTCACACTGGACCTGTGAATGTACAGGCATAATAACCAAACATTTGAGAAATATCCCAAGTTTCATGCTTTGTGACTTTTTGTTTGGAATCACTGACTGTGTTCCAGTTAATGCTTTGATTTTGGTTTTTTTTTTTTTGGTTGGTGGGGTTTTTGGCATGTTTGTTTATTTGTCATTTTGGTTTTGAAATTTTGAAATTTTCCACTGGCAATGTAACTATGGGCCAAAGAGTGGTAGAAGTGACAATTCAAGAGAGAATTTCTTACTCTACCTGACAGAACGTGACTTGCTAGAGGCAAAGGGTTTGGCAGAACTGTTAAAGAGGAGACACACTGGGGAATATCGCTGGGTTGGTGTAGGACACTGCTGTTTGCAGAAGAACTCTGCCCTCCATGTTACAGTCAATCGCATTCCTTTCACTTTAAAAAGTTAAAGGCAGTCCCTTAAACTGCTTTCTCTGGAAATGCTCTGTCTCACCTGACAATTTTTTGGCCAATTTCTGGTTTTGATTATTGAGTTTGCCTGAGCTAAATGGTTATTTATCTCTTTTTGTGTCCCTGTGAGCTGCTTTTTTAGCCAGTGCGTCTTCCGGCATCAGCACTTACCCTTGACACAAGCCCTCAGGTCAGCTGGAGAGTCTGGAGTGACCGCGGCCACCCTGAACACCCCTGCTCGATGGGAGGCAAGGCAGCCTGCAAATGCAAAGCCACACAATCAGCTCAGGGTCCAAACAACTCATTTACACTGAAATGACACCTCCTTTACACTGAAATTACACCGCTTGCTGCACGGCATCTTCAAAGAGCCACTTCTCACAGCCTGAATTGCAAAACAGGACAGCTGATCACAGCCCAAACCTTCGGAGTGCCTCTGTGAGGATCTCAGCACACAGGACACTCTCTGCATTATAATCAGCATGGAAATCATCCCAGGGCCGGGGGCAGAAAAACTAAACCAGTACTACCCAGATGAGAGCATCACTGAATCATACACTACAGATGTTCTGGGTTGTTTTTTTTTTTTTTTGTACTTACTTAAATATCTGGGATAAAAATATTCCTGCAGAAAGAAAAGAAAAACAAAAGCTAAGAAAAATTTCAGGCAGATAAGATGACATCAAAATACATCACTGAATACATTCTGAAGTATGTTGGTATTATGACCACAAAGAAGAAAAAAAGATACTTTGAGCCACAGAATACAGGCTTGGTTTTCTGTATGACTGCTGTTAGAGCTAAAGCAGAAGTTTATTTAATACACAAAAGACTCGGTGAAGAGATTAAAATACTGCAGTGAATTGCACACTTGCAAAATGCAGGCAATGCATTTGAATTGGGTGTCAAAATTACTTCGAAAATTGTCTCTTTAAATGGGAGGATCTTGCCCACTGTTGTTACTGGGAGCTGTGAATTCCACGTGCTTTCCCTGTGCAAAGAACTGCTATCTGTGTCATAGATACTCATGAAATACTTACAGTTTCAGGATTATTTTCAAAGATTTCCCTGGCTTCTTCCCTATTGCACAACTCTTCAATGCATTCTCTTTCTAGATTTCCCTTCTTACTCTCTTCCACGAAAGAGTTCGCTCGGCGTTTCCTCAGCAGGAACTGGGAGGCGTACTGCTGGGGTAAAACTTGGGAGAAACAAAGCAACTCTGTTATTAGCTCTCTCTTTTTGCAACAGCTGGAAAATGCTGTGAACGCTGAGCAAACATGAGGCTTTAACACAAAATTCTGAATTAAATGCTTAGTCAGGAGTTGATGTTTGCTATTGTTTTGAAAAATTCGAGCAAGAAATTCTAGGATTCTGTATGCGGGAGATGTTACTGATCAAAACTCCTGAATCCTTAACCTGTGCTATTAATCCCTAATAGCGCCCATGTTTGAAGCATAATTTACATGTCATACCCTGGACAAGATTTATTTTTTTTAAATTACGGTTATTACAAAGTGAGATATGTAACCAACAAGTAGATTAAAAAAGCTGACTACATTACTGGTTTCGGTGATCTGCAAGTAAATATTCTGACCCTATTTAATTCATGTGACACCAAAATTATGTCTCACGAAGTCGGGCTACCTGTTATATGTAATTAACATAAATGGCATTTTATTTTTCAGAGCAGTGAAGAACACGACAAGGGTGAGAATGCTACCCTGGGCGTATCAAGGCAGACAATCTATAATACATGCACATTCTACGAGGTAAAACAATCCTAGCCAGCTTTTATGTTTCAGATCCAGCATGAGCCATTACTTAATTTTCACGTATCTGGTTACTGTCATTGTAGTGACTTTTAACAAGTGGTGAACATTGAGAAATTACACTAAAAATGAAAGATGTCTGCTTCAATGTTCTTCGCAGAGCACGCAGCGCTCCAGGAACAGCCTCTAAATTAGATTGCCTGGTTTAATTTCTGGATATAGCTCGTGATCAAGAGAAAAATGGATGAGCACAACTAGAAGAAGTCCAGCTGACCGGGTTACGGAGCACAGATGACAGAAGTTAACTGGAGAGCACCACCTTTCCACATCTGCCCTCCTCTCCTCTGCACAACTTAACCTTTCAGAGCTGCCCAGCTGTGCGAGGGCCGCGGCACCCGCTGTGCAAATCGGCTGCGGGGGCCACACACGCTCATCCCAGCCCCACAGAAAAGAGCCTTTCAGGCACCCAGAGTCAACGCAGCGCTGCCTGGGACAGCTCCTCAAACCCAGAGCACCTTCATGAGCCACACACCAGCAGCCAAGCGCCAGAGAAGAGCTCCCAGTCTCTCTGCACTAACAGGAAAGAAAAAAATTAAGGAAGCTGACGAGAAAGAGCAGACAATGAGTCCCAGAGCTTGGATGGAGACAGATGTCACATTTAACTAAAACCACTCCGTCCTAAACACATTAAAGGTCTCTGTCAAGTGAGAGGAAACATCCTGAAGTGCTGCACCATTGGGTAATGACCTGAAGAAACCTTTGTGCTATAGACTCCCGAGTGAATTTGATGTGGGCTGAGCTTGTAGCCACAAACTAATCTATTTGCTTTCATTCTGGTGAAACTAATCATCCTGGCAAGGCGGTAAAGAAGATTTCCTGAGCATAAGGTGGATGTACCGCAGCTCACCCCCAAGGTTTTACAGCACACCTCTGCCTCAGAGAGCAAGTTGCTTAGAAATGAAAGAAGCGTCAATTAATTAGACTAAACGCTTCATTTCTCACTAGTAAGAAAGATGAAGAAAGACCATCCCTCCTGAGGCAAAAGGAGTGACAACAAAAATAGGAAAAATGTGTATTATAGCTGCTGGGTTTGTTTCCATGGGAGATTTCTACCCCCACAAAGATGTTGACATAGCTGTGATGCACAGGCCCTGTGGTGCAGATGAGGTCCAATTTACAGCTGACTTTAAACCACTTCGTTTTGACCTTTAGCTACATCGTCATTTTCACATGGTTTTACAGTAAGTAAAAGACAAGAATCTTTCAGCTGTTTACAAACAGATGGAACACTTCCTCCTTCATGTCTTCAATACACTGGAGCAATGGGAAGAAGTGTTTTCCCCATCAGAGTTTATCCTTCGCCCAAGTTGATTTCCTGTAACTTCTGACTTTAAATAAAACATGTATCTCAGAGCAAATACCATTTTTTAAGTGCGAATATTTCAATCCCCATGCACAGAATTAGCAGGGTACTTATTCATCTTGTGTTTTAATTACAAAGTTTATGATAGGACCTTGATTAAAAACAAAAATTCCTGACTACTGCTGCTGCTCCCAGTCTGATTACAGGAAACTCCAGCCCATTTGTGACCCTGCTAACCCTAACCAAGTTAACCCTTAATGCACTCGGGCTGCCTCATGTGGTGATCAGTGAAGCCTTGTGCAACTCCAGAACCTGACAATTTCCAGAGGTGGTGTACAGCCACCGCGCAGTGGAATGCTTATCAAGCACCTGAGAGTGACGCTACTGAAAAAGAAAAAAAAATACTGAGGGAGAGGATGAGATTCAGTGGTTTCTCACAGTTCTGTTGTGCAGATGCAACCATGAACCTGCCTGAAGTGGGCCGCTTAAACATAACCTAGAGCTGCTTACCTACGACCCTAGGTAAGGAAAGGGTCTGAATAAAACCAAATAAAAAGGGACACCGCCGTAGGAAGCGGCACAACTTGTTTGCACAGCTCTGTAACTCCGGTGACGACAGTATCCTGACAAGCTCAGCAGCGATATTGCGCAGCCAACAAAATAAAGCCAGCCCCTAATATTGACCTGCACCTTCCCCAAAACGCGTCCCTCACCTGATGTTTGAGCAAATCCACCTGCGCTGAGGTTTGCAGAGGAAACTTTATGATTATTGAACAGCATGCGCTGCGTTATTAAGCAGTTTTCTCTTTTTCCCCCTCGCCTCCCCTGCCATTCCAGAAATCCCTGGATTTCATTCCAGAAATCCCAGGTACTGTTAGAGCCAGGGATAGGAAACTGGACAATATGGACCACTGAAATTTTGGATGAGCAGGACAGCCGATTTCCTGCTGTTAAGCGAAATGACAAGGCATGCAGTGGAGAAGATAAATGGAACTGAAAACAGGACAAAAACAGGAGCAAAGATCATTATGAAACATTTATTAGAAGGTTTATTTTTAGGACCTGTTAAAAACGTTATTAAATGAACTTTCATCTTTTGATACTGCTCCGCTCCTGAGTCAGAAACTCCAGCACCCTGCACAATAGTAAACATTCGGTTTCTGTTCTGCCAGTTTAATCATTAGTTAAACAGGTCAGAAACAGGCTTACTTTGAGCTGCAATTCTGCTTGTTTCAGCTACACTGTCTTCTTTCTTTCTACACTACTAAGCAGAGAGAGTTTTGTGTCAGACAGAATATTTAATTTTTTTTATCTGTATGTGAGAGCAAGTAGCTCTTCTTCCCTAAGCTGAGAGGTCTTTGGTGACAAAAAGGCTCAGTGCCGCCTGCCTGGGCTGCACGACAAAACCACTTCTCTGAGCAGACCACGATCTCCCGAGGGCCGTTCCTGCCGGGGAACCGAGCTCCCCGCGGGCGGCCGCCGACAGCTCCGGAGCCGCGCACAAGCCCCGGCCCCGGCTCGCCTGG
>WBMY01006404.1:171728-207219 GCA_013397315.1 Donacobius atricapilla | reverse complement strand
CCGGGCGCCGCGCAGCCGTTGAGCTGCGGGGCCTCGGCGGAGCCAGCGGTGAGCGGGGCGGGGAAGGGCCCGGGGGAGGCGGCGGGGGCTCGGCAGCCTGAGGGCTGACTCTCTCCTGCCGCGTCAGAGAGGGCATTTTACGGAAAACTTTGGGCTTGTAAACTAAAGAAAGTGCTTCCACTGTGGGAGAGACGAGGGAGTGGCACATGCGCGAAGCGAAGCCGGGATTTTAGAGTTGCTGCTCTCGTGGAAACGGGAAAGGAACGTTGGCAACGTGAGAAAGTGCAGATGCTCTCTTGGACTGCTGGACCTGTAGTAGCATCTCTTTACAGAAAAAACGTGACGGTCCTAAAGCTGTTCCGAGCTTTTCAGGACGTCACGGTTGTTGCGCCTTATTTAGCTCTCAACTACGATTTTGGTGGAGGGGTTGGTGTTCAAAATCTTTGCTGTATGTGCCTACGTTGCTGCTCAGTCACTCGGCTTGCTGTTCAAAATACAACACAGTAAAGTGCCCTTACAATTGACATTCAGACGAGGAACATTACAGCAGGAAGTTAAATAATGAAATTGCGGGAGGAGGGTCAGTCAGCTCTAAATGTTCAGCTGTGTTTGACTGTTCAGCTGTGAAAAGCTTGGTTTGACTGTAATAAATTCTCTGTTGTAAAAGCTTCTACTGAAGGTGGTGCACTAAATGTATTCTACCAAACAGTGTGAAGGCTTCACTGCTAAGTTTGAGGAGTTTCTGGGCTTGCTGGTTTCGTTTGACCTCAGCAAGCTGACAGATGTAATATCTGGAACAGGTTTGGGACGTGCTCAGTGCAGCCTATAAAATACCTGTCACATGTTCTGTACGTGTTTCAGGGATCAGGTCTCTCCAAACTGGCATATCAGAGTGGGATTTGCCTCCCTGCCACATAATTTTTAGCAGTGTTGAATGCCCTTTCCTCCTAGAGTGGCTTGTTTCTGAAAATCTTTATCTAATTTGTCAATTCCTGCTCAGCCCCTTTTATGGTTTTGTATTTAAACAGTGTTTTTGTGCTAGGGCATAGTTGCTCTCTGCTTTTCACTCTTGAATACATTCTCTTCATCTCAGAATCCCATCTGAATGCTCTGGGCCATATGTAAGCTCAAGAGCAATTTTGTGACAGTTTGCAAAGATAGTCTGCATAAAATGGCATGGGAATTGTTCGGTGGGGGTGCTCAGGCGCTGAAAATGTTACATTTTTGTCATTTGATAAAATGACAATGGCACATTTTGTTCACTGAGCTGTTACATTTTGCTTTCTTGAAATTTGTATAGCTCTGCTCTCAAAGTGAGCTTTGTTCAGACTTGCTCGTGGGTGGGCTTTTTTTCTTTTTGTAAATGATTTTGGATTCTTCAGAACTTGATTGTAATACTTGTAACAGTTGTAATCATCTTGCTCTTCTTAGGAACTTCTCTACTCTTCATCCACTCAGCTCTCCCATGGAGAAGCTCAGGTTCTGGTGGATAATAGACTATAAATGTTTAAAGAGTATTTGTTGTCTCTGCTTTGGATGAAACCTGACCTCATTCTGACACTGAATGACAGCAGATCTGTGCAAAGGCACCCTTGAAAATGAGCTTCATAAGATCAGGAGGAGTTCAGTTCCTACCTGTATAAATTATCTAAGCCATCGCAGTTTATCGGGATTGTTATCATATTTAATTATTCACTTTCTTGGCATCATTTAAAGCCACCTTAGTTTGAGGTTAGTTATAATTTAAAATACAAAGGGAATTTTGAGATAAGATTTGCTATGGTAATTCTAAGAGGAATGTTCATTCTGCATGAGGAGTGGAGAGTGAGTTTGTGGAATGATGGAAGTCCTTGGTGCTTCTATTTAATTTAGTGACAATTACTAGATATCATTGCCAGTTCCTCAAAACACTCACTAGAGAGCCGCGGTTTCCTTGCTGTGGGATCTTTTTTGTGCAGAAGAAATTGGCAGTTAAATGAGTACACTTAGCAGGTGGGGATGTTCTTTGTTTGCTTTGAATGCCTTATCCTGTTATGTTCTTGTAACTCTTACTCATGCTTGAAATTGCTCCTTATTCTCTGTCACTCAGCAAGGCTGTGGGACATGGTGGTGAGACGAGCTCTGAAGTCTTGTAGCTGGATGCGTCTTGCTCCTCTAACTTGTGGGTTTCCTTCTGTGCTGTGGCCTGGCATTATTACTGGGGATAAGCAGTGTGTGGTGGCTGCCCTGTAAAAGGGGGGGATGAAGTGTCAGAGGATGGAAAAGGGAGAGATAATGAGACTGAACATAACACGCTGAACAGCCAGGCTGCTGCCTGCTTTGTACAGAGTGCCTAACTACTTTTTTTTTTTTTTCCCCCTTTCTTTCTAGGAGTGACAAGACCTTGGCTCTGAAGTCTCTCTGCCAGTCTCCTTGGGTTGCTCTGGCCTGCCCTCGTTACTCCTGCAGCTTTGGTGGCTCTGGATGGCTGATGAAGAGGGATGTTCAATCTAATGGCCAATTGCTGCAACTGGCTAAAACGGTGGAGGGAACCCGTCAGGTAAACGTGGGAAAGTATTTTACATTTCTCACCTTCCCAAACTGTGCTTCACCTGTGTTTTATTCATTGTTTCATATTTGATCGCTGCCAGCCTCTCACCCAGCAGCACCTCACCCCCAAGTTCTTTCTCCCCAGGGCTTTTGTCCATCTGCTCATCCCTCAGCCTGTGCTGATACCCTGGCCCAGGTGCAGCGCCTTGTGCTTGGTCCTACTCAGCCTCCAGATATTCCCCTGGGCCACTCCTTGAGCTTGTGCAGTTCCCTCTGGAAGGCTTCCCATCCTTCAGGTGTGTCAGCCTCCCCACGCACCTGCAGACTTGCTGAGGACGCCCTCAGTGCTTTTTGTATCTCATTAATGAAGATATTAACCAGCACTGGGCCCACTAGGGACCTCTGGGGGGCACTGCTGGTCCCTGATGGCCACTGGGACTCCCGGCTGTCACCACCACCCTCTGCTGTGACTGTCCAAGCAGTTCTTAACCCGCCTAGCAGTCCATCCACTGAGCCCACCTCTCCGATTCGGACAGAAGTCCAGATAAATGATATCTGTAATCCTTCCTTTGTCCGCTGCTCTGGTCACTCCATCACAGAAAGCCTCTAAGCTGCTCACGGTAAAGTTTGGTTGGTTTTTGCCTTACTCTTCCTGTTTCTGCATTTTGAGATTCTAAAATACAATTCTTTTTTTAAATTTCTGGGTTCATTTCTCAGAGGTTTCTTGCTCCTCTGAAAGAACTTGTATAGATTATACTTCATGGTTGATACTATTACAGTTTAAAGTTTTCAAATAACAACGATTTTTAGAATTCCATCACTTAAAGAGGCATAAAATTGAGTAAATTGATGTCTTGGTGAACAGGAGGAAGAACTGAAGCATACACACAAATATGGTTTTCCTGTGGCTTTTAAAATCCTATCCTGGTAAAAATATTAACCTGTATACCAGTCTGCTAATAAATTGTGCATTTCTAGCACTACTGGTTTGCGCATTTACAGTCTAGAAATAAAGGCATGGTAAATCCCACATATTTCCAGCCCCTGGTGTTGTCTACACAAGTGTTGTACTCTCTGTGGTGTTCTTCAGACACACTGACGGAGACAGAAATAATTTTCTAATACAGGAAAAACTCTGAGGCAGAGAGATGGGAAAAATACAGGGGAATGAAACTGCAATTACAGAAATCGTTAAAGGGACCATGACCACACCAAATAAAATTTAAAGTACCGTGAAATTAAATTGCAGCAGGCAAGTACTAGTTGAAAACAGAATTATTGCCCCATGTGAAACTCATGATATGAGACTTTTCATTTCATACCTTGTTCTGCTGTTCTGTCCAGTCAGATGATTGGGCATATTAAACACCAGACACACAATAGTAACAATGCCTTGGTATTTTGATATCTCTTCTTTCTAGTATTTGGTGGTAAATTTGCTGTGCATGTGTTTAAAAAATAGAATAAATGATGGGTGGCTAGAGGAAAAAAAATTAAATATCTGTGTCTTTTTTTTTTTCTCCTTATGGAGGAAGGTGACACTAATAATGGTGGGTCTTGATAATGCTGGGAAAACTGCTACAGTGCGAGGAATTCAAGGAGGTGAGTGACTAATTTATCATCCAAATGGAGCACTGAGAGGATCATTCCTAATTTTCAGTCATTTAAATCTGAAAATATTGCTTCATCTCTTAATGTATCTCTCCCTCCCATGTTGTTGAAAGAAAATGCTGATGGTTGTACCATCCAAATACCACGTGTATCACATCTTAATACAAACAATACAATCAGTGGACTTGATTCTTTTTCTCTTTTTTTCCTTGTGTGCATGTGCTGAAGTTGCTTTCAGGTGACCATTCCAGTAATGTGCATACAGCAGGTTTTTTTTAATATAAAAATCAATGTTGTAACTGAGTATATATAAGCAGAAAAGGTTTAAAAAAAGCAAACTGGTGTGTATAACATAAAGGATGGTTGTAGTGTTACATAATTTTTATCATTATTTATAATCAGAAAATGATAATAAATAAACTGCCACTCGATTTGGAAGCACATGCAAGCAGGATGTAATTTGAGATAAAACTTGTGCTTATGAAAGCAAAAAAATCTTTTTTCCTCCACTTGTGGGATTGTCTTTCTAAATAACTTTCATCTTGTGCAAGAACAGGAGTTTACTTAGCAGTGTTTTGGCAGACTTAGAGACTCCTCCCCGAGTTTGTTTACTTGTGTTATGTAAGTTCACAGACTTGCTAAAGCACAAATAAAATCATGAGCATTCTCTCCTATTCCTCCATCTTTGCCCTGAAAACAGGAGTGTTTCATTATTTAGCCTTCCAAAATCACCTTTCACTACCTTTACCATCTGAATGTAAGTTATTTCTAAAAGTCCTGTTTTTTCAGGGGGGGAAAAAAATCAGATAAAGATGTGTATTTCTAAAGGGAAACTCAAAGAAAAGATAGTTTTGATTTCTTTGAGTGTTCCCCAGGGCTTAAATATCTGGAATGCCCACCTTGGCTGTCCTAAGGGTAGGTGGGGATTCAGTTTCTGCGCTGCTCTTCAGAGCTCAGTTCTTTTAGCCAGGCCTTCATTTTTTTCCCTCTCAACGAGCAGAATTTCACATGTTTCTCTTGCCTTGTGCTACCCAGCTGCATAAAACAGAGATCCAATTGTCTCGCTAAGCCCTGCAGGCACAGCTTAGTGGTGTGAGGTGAGTCCAGGCTTCCTTTGCCCTCAGGAAAGGGAGACAGCAAGCCAAAATATTACACAAAAATCGATAATTTTTTAGCATATTGCATGATATTAGAAAAAAAACAGCAAATAAAAATAAGCAAACAAACAAAGGCTAAAACCTGGCCTTGAATAAAGGGTATCAAATAATTTACATCTCGGAAGAACACGGTCTTGATCATTTAATCTCAGCCCTTGGTTTGAACTTCTGAAACTGTTTTGGCAACCATGAAGGATAAAAGGATGAATTTGGCAGAGCACAAGGGTTCCCAGGTCATAGTGCATTAACTGTTTTGGTTGTTTGCCTTCTCATAGTTGGATTGCTACCATGGAAATGAGAGTGGAAGTGAAAATGCAGTACAGTCACCAGCACTGCGATGAAGCTGTGGTGTGAAATATTAAAATCTGCCCTTTGGGCCCCTCTCTTTTCTCCTCCCTTCCCACATCCCAGTGCTCCTATCTAAGTTAATGTAAAGTAACCAGTTGGGAGACTAGTTAATTTAGAATTCCCCAAGGAGAGGGAAAACTTCACGTAAGGGAAAATGTGGTCAGCAATATTTAACAGGGAGGTTTTGCTCCGTGTTTCTAAAATGCAAATCTTGCTACACAAATCCTACTATAAAATCCTCTCTCAGCTGAAGGCTTTCTTCTTTGACAGAGTCTCCTGAAGATGTGGCTCCCACAGTTGGGTTTTCCAAAGTTCATCTTAAACAGGGACGCTTCGAAGTCACCATCTACGATTTAGGGGGCGGAAAACGAATTCGGAATATCTGGAGGAATTACTATGCTGAGTCCTACGGTGTCATATTTGTGGTGGATTCCAGTGACATTGAAAGAATGGAAGAAACAAAACAAGCCATGATAGAAGTTTTAAAAAGCCCTAAGATATCAGGAAAACCTGTGTTGGTGTAAGTAATATAATAAGTGTTCTCCTAATAATCTGAAATTGGGTGAATTTAGACCTGAAGAACTATTTCTGTTGTGACTAATATTGCTGTAATGTGTGTTAATGCTTCAGCATTAACCAATATTCTATTAGTTCTATGGTTTTATGTTTTATTTAATCCTTCTCAGGGATATTTATTTCTCTCCTCTTTCATTAGCCATGGAAAAATAACGAGGTGGGATTTTTTTAATGCTTTAAAGTTCTAATATTACTTGAAATGCTAGGTTAAAAGGCTTTACAAATTCGGCATGGCAACATGATGTAAAAATGTTGTTGCTACATATCAATTAATTAAATGGTAAGTGGTTGATTATACCCAGCAATGGTGTGATCTCTCAGCAATAAATGTCTTGTTCACTTAACACATGATGCTGCTGGTACATGATCAGCAAAATCTCTTTAAAGGAGGCTTGCTTTAATTGTATCGGGCACGTGCTTTTTCTCTGTTTAACAGGGTTTGTAACAATATTGGAAAGAACGTGTTTTATTAAATTCCACGCCAAAAATATTTGGTAACTAATGCTCCTTTGAAGTTGAAAAATAAACTCTGAAAGTTTAGAATGGTTTATCAAGTCAATATCTTTGTCTGGTGAGCATAAGGTGCATAAATTGCACAACATTCCTGTGCTATCATCATAAGGAGTCTTCACAGGTAAGAGGAGAGGCCTCTTACTTTCAAGAAATAGCGATGCTCTGCATGTTTGAAGCTAAACCTGGTTAATTGTGTCGATGAAGTGGAAGGTAATTCAGCAAAGTAACGGTGTGTATGTTGAAAATAAATTAGATTTTATCTTTCATTGCTTTGAATGCTACTGGCAGAGCGAAGGCAATAAAGCCAACTTAGTTTAAGTCAAATGTGTTTTGAAAATGCAGCTGTGACAGTGGAAAATGGTGCTGTTTTTTTTATGAAATACAACTGTATGGGGGGTTTTGGCTTTTGTTTTGGTTTTCTTTGGTTTTGGCTTTTTTTTTTTTTGTAGAAATCTCTGTGCTCTAATCCTATAATGGAGTTTGTTTGGGTGGCTGATTGGACCTGCAGAGAACTCACTCACTTCCCTGGATCTTGATACTGCTTTTTGATCCCTATCAGTAGCAAATCAGAAGGCAGAATGTATTTATTAATGGCTCTAATGGTAACTAAACCAAGTTTTGGGTTTGTTGTTTTTTTTAAATAATGAGATACTTGCTACCCGTGTAGCAATACATTCCCTAATACCTTGCTACATTTTTTAATTAGTGCATGTTAATCTGTGCAGAATAGGCTGAATTGCACATAAAAGTGAAAATAAGATTGGTGCTAAATAATCTATCCTACAGAAATATGGGAATATGAGAAATCTGATGTTCAGTGGGATATTTTCTGCAAATTTAATTGCTGCTCTCCCATGCTGTTATTTATTGCTGCCCATGGATTCTGCCCACAGAATCATTTTAAGGCAATTTTCCTCAAGTGTTGATAGTATTCTTTTACTGTCTCTTGGTATAAATTACTTAGAGATGTTAAACTTGTCATTCGGGTTTTTTTACTGCTCAGTGTTATCACCTAATTTATGTTTATGGGTAAATTCTTCTGGCAGCATTCTCAGGACCTATATAGGTATGCAAGTTTAAATTTTCTTTACTTAGGATTATTTTTGTCCTTACTTTTATCAAAAAGGAGCACACAGACATCATATTATGCAGGCGAATTGTGGTTTTGTGGGATTAGTTGGGATTAGTTGTGTTTAAGTCTTTGTTGTGGTTTTGGTTTTGTTTTTTTTTTTTTGTAAGTTAACATGGAGCATGTGCAAAGGGAAATGCCAGGTCCATGTGCTGTGACTGATATTTTATACCAAGGAAATTTTTGGGAAGGCATTTTGTTAGGAGAAAGCTCCTTTCTACCTGTTATTTTGGTGATAAGGGATTATAGCTATTAATGTTTCACTTTTCTTCATAGAACACTTGCAGCTGGGCTTTAATTTGTTTGGTTTTCGCATATTTATGTAACTACTGATAACACTGGAAAGTTACTTCAGTGATTACTGCAAAATTGCTGCTGCTAATAATTTTGGAATACCCAATATATCAAATTCGGTGTAAACTGTAGTTCATACTATTATTTCATGCTATTTATTCTCAGTTAATAGTACCCCCTATCAAGGAGAAGGTTTCCACAAGTCTTTCTCACTTCCCAGTTCTCCCGTGTGGTTTTTTTTAATCTGTTTTGCCTGTTTCTAACCAATTTACAGCTGGAGATGACTTATTCAGGCAGCTGTTTTCTTAAGTATTAAAATGAGAGTTTTAGTTCATGATTGTAAGTACAGCTCTTGTTTATTGGCTGATTTCTACTCTGCCCTTGGAACATAAATGTGGTTTTAATATATGCAGGTAAGGGGAGTGTATTTAATGACACAGTTTCAGTGGTGTCATCATCTAAGTTTATTTTTTGTTGGCACTATGTAAATAGTATTTTTCACTTTTAAGATTCAGGCATTTGATTGTATTTTGATATCAGTTAATTTCAGTTGCAGTTTTAATCTGGGGTGGAAGGAATCCAGCTATTTCTAAATACCGCAATGTGAAAATGACTTTGATTGTAGGTTTGTTTTGGTTTTTTTTTTCCCACTACCTGCAACTAAAAACATTCAGTTCAGTTAGTGTCTTGCTGAATTGCAGGGCAGCACGTCCTGCCTTCTCTGACTATCCAAATAAAGTGGTATCGATTGTGTCTTTGAACAGCACAAAGCAGTTCAGGAACACATTTCTGGTTTGCTCTTTGGTCTTAGTGTGGATTTTTAAAAATCTCTTTGTGGAAATAATTTTTTTTAATCTTAATTTTTTAAATTGTCTGTTAAATTGCATGGAGAGCTATTTCTCACTCCGTTCCAAAAGGAATTGGTTACAGGAGGTTCCTTCCAATCTAAATTATTCTCTGGTTCTAGATTATGGGGGAGGAGTAGGGGGTGTAAGGATGGATTTCTGGTTTTTATTCTCCTTTTTCATTAATTTTTGTGCTAGCAAAAGGGAGCGTGCAGATGTGACTGTGTATTTAGGTAGGATAGGCAGCATTAAGAACGTGCCTTGTGAGCGTGTAATTAAGGATCACATTCCCCTATCCTGGTGGGGCTCTGCCTGTGGAGCTGAATAATATAAATATCTCTGTGTCAGTTTATGAGAAGTTAATGAAATTTTCCTACAGAGGTAGTACTGAAACATTCCTGGTAAGTTTTCTGACCTCTTATTTCATTCAAGTGTCCCATTCTGGATTGTTACTAATGGTGTCTGCTTCATGTGTGGATTTGTTTTGTAAAATTTCAGATTCCTGGGGAAAAAAAAAATCATTTAGAATTTAAGCAGGTAAATATAAGTGCTAAAAAACCACGCGGCAATTAAAAATACTTATTTTGTAAAAAGTAAATAAAACATTTTGATGAATCCCATCTTTGAGATTAATGGTATTTTCAATGCTTCCCAACAGCACAGGGAGTTTGTTGCTGCACTGTTGTAGTTTAAAGAACCAAACTAAACTTCAGAACTTCTAAACTTTGAAGTTCAGAAGGAACCAAAAATCGCCACTTCTATCCTTTGATCCTTTCCTGTAGTTCACGCCTTTCTGTGAAAACCATAAAATTCTTTACTCTGTTTCGAAAAACTGATGCAGTTTTTCCTAAGAGCTCTGCTGAAGGGAACATGGGAAGCGAAGTGAAGCAGCAGAGGGATCCCATGAGTGCTTTCCAAGATCAGTTTGGTGTGGAGGAACCACGGATATTCCAAGCTGATCATTTCTCGTGTCATCTGCAGCACGGGCAGCACCAGCAGCAAATTGCTTTGCAAGGGTTTCTTTTTTTATACCTGACTGCCAACCCAAACTTTTCCTTAGACACTTGAGTATATTCTTGAGTGTTGCTCATGCAGATTTCGATGTTGTTGATCATCGCCCCTTGCTCCTCCACTAGAACTGAGATCTGGATAAAGAGTTCTTTCATGTCTTTGATCTGGTTCTCCAGATTGACCAGTTCTTTGTGTCTCTGCTCAATCTCCGACAGCTGAGCTTTAGTGATCTTGACTTCAGTGAGCAGATTTTCATTGAAAATCTCCCATTTTCCTTGCTGGAGCATGTCATTGACTTCCTCCTCAGACACCTCTTTCCCAGCCACCTCCAGCTGGCGGAGGATGAAGGTCCTGCACTTGTCCTGCTTGGCGGTGATGGCCTCGTTGTAGGAGAGCATGGCCTGGAGGTAGCGGTGGGACAGGAAGGCGTGCTGGGCAGCCAGGATCCTCACCGTGGCTCGGCCGGGGCCCTGCTCATTCTCAGCTTTCCTCACCGTCTTGGACAGCTCGTCCAAACACTTGCGAACGTGTTCTGCCTGAATTTTGATCTCCCTTGCTACGTTAGATTCCTTCTTGAGCACGCTGAACCTTCTCATTGAGGACACGAGGCTTTTTTGTTGTTGGCTGAATTTACTGACTTCTTCCACCAGGTTATTAATTTCGTTCTGAAGCTTCTGGATCTCGTGCAAGTGCCTTTCAGTTATGGGCTCTTTTTCATAAATAATGGCCTGCTGTTCAAACTCCTCCTGCTCCTCTTCTTGGGCAGTTGCACCATTGTTTTCCCCAGCGATCTGTAGTTCCTTAGCCCTCAGTCTGAGCTCTTGCAGACGGTCTCTCATGGTTTTTGTGGTCAGGATTCTTTCCTGGTTTTTGTGGGTTTTGTTTTTTTCTCCTCTTGCAACACAGGAAGTTAATTCCAGTATCTTTTTTGTTTGGTTTCTTTCATTGCGCTGTAATCAAAATGTAACAACAATCAATGTTAGCTAATTATATGCATATATGAAGAGTGGTTTTGGAGAGTTGAGCTACTTCCCTCTGCACCAAAGTAAAAGTAGCAATGAGTTGGAAGTGGAGGGTGTTCTGAACAAGGTGTGATTTGTAGCCCAAGGCCATTTTTGTGGTAAATTTGTGATGTAGAGCACAGAACTTAGACCAGACAAGTGTGGCGAGGACTTTTATTTTGGGGATGAAGAGAGAAGTAACTCCAATTATTTTATCTTTATTCTTTACTTGATGTAAACTGATCAGCCTATACATCTTTTTGGAGATAGAAGTCAGTGTGGCTGTGCCATTTTTGGATTCTCAGTAAGAAATATTTCAGGTTTTTTCAGAGATTATGAGACAGACTTTGTAACAAATCTGGCATGAATTTAGATTATTGATTTGGCCACACTCAAAAGCCTTTCTCCATTTTCCTTGCCTTTTCTTGCCTGGGAAGTTAGCTAGTAACTGAAACAGTTAGCTACAACAAAACAGAACAACAGAACTCTGATCATTTAAGAACTCTAATAATTTAGTATGAAAATAAATTAATTTTTTGTTTGAGATTTTGTGGAGTTGAATCCATATCACTAATGGTGCAGCATGAAGATTTTTTTAAGCCTTTTTTGAATTACTGTTACACTGTCATTTACATTCTTCATAAAATTGATGCAAATGTGCATTGTGAACCACAGTGGGCTACAATTCAGTGCTGTTTCAATTCAGAAAGCAGATAGAGTTTTATTTTATTCCCTAGCTGTTGTGCAGGCTTTGCTGGAGGGATAATTAAGAGCAAGATGTTTTCTAAAACATGCCCAATGCAAACTAAGTTCAACTATTTTTAATTATAGGGAAAAAGGTATTTTTCTCGAACTCAACATAAATTGTTTCCTTGGACTGCGATCAAGAATGGAAAATTTTGGTAAGAAGTGACATGTTCAGGGCTAGAAGATTATGGGATTTTTTACTTAGGGTCTTCTGGTTCAATCAGATGTGTGTCTTTCAAAGGGCTGTTCAAGCATAAAGGTTAAACAGCGCAGTGCTGTCTTCAGGCTGTTTCAGACCTTCTAGGGCTGTTCTCTGAAACAGCACCATTAAATAGGTGCAAATCTCATTAAACCCCGATTCTGGTTTTTCTTAGCAAGCAAATCTAGGATTTCTTAGTAGTATCCAAAACATGCATTTTTAGAAACTGCAAAGGGTCCATCCAGTAACCTGTCAATATGCAAATGATTTTCTGGTATTTGAACAGTTCCAAATGATACTGCTGTGGTATCTCTGCTCCCCTCTGTGTATCTAAAGTCTCTAAATAGATTTTTGTATAATTCATGGAGTTGAGCTGTATGGACACGTCTTCACAGACTTAAATCTGGCTTTCTGCAGGAGGGTTAGCTGAAAAACAAAACTTGAAATGCTTCAGAGGTCAGTCGTGAGAAAGAGTGTTGATATTCTATCCTAGTCTGGATTTTCCTTACTGCTCTTTTTCCCCCCCTTAATGCCTTAATATTTGAGTTTAGTGTTTGTTGATTCACATCAAGACAATCTCAAAAGCCTGGCAATCATCAGAAGTTACAGTCACGTGCTGAAACTTGTGATCAGACAAGTGGGCCGGTTATTTATTGGAGAACGTTTTTCTGGGATAGGGAAGATGCAAAATGTATTAATTTCATGACAGTAATGCCTCTCCATGGCTGAATTTCTCTGTGGAGGTCCCCATGGCAGAAATCAGGCAGTTTCTCCCAGGTAACATTTTTCAGGAATGTTCCAGAGCTGCTTGGCACTACCAACAGGGAAAGTTCAGCCTGGGGCATGTGAAAGGACCCAGGGCTGCTAAACAGGGCTTCAGAGAAGTGACCTGAAAATCTGTTCTAGTCCAGCCTCACACATCAGCTGACCCACGATAATTTAGCAGGGCTGGGCAAACCTGGGATTAAAAGCAAGTTCTAAGGGCACCATTAATTCTTACGCTATGAGGTGACAAGAATTTCTCGTGTCGAAGAGAATTGGTGCATTGCTCTTGAAATAGCTGTGTTCCTCGGGGCTGGAGGGAGGAACCTCACAGAAGTGCGAAACAAGCCTGCAAATATTGTTAAGTATCAAAGAAGTGAGCAGAAAAAAATGGAGATTTTTTGTCAATTTAAGATCGGTCTCACAAAAGACTGGAATGTAAGCAATTGAATCTTAGTTTCATATCTTCTGTGCTGTTGGGCTTTGCCTTCAAAGCTTGCCCCTGAACAGGTTTGCCAATGATTGTGCTGGATTATACTGGCAATTGGAACACATGCTGGTTTCAAAGAAATGAGGATGTCTTCGTGACAGAGATAACCTTGGAAATTGTCGGCTTGGCTTCTTGAGTGTTCCACAACAAGCTCTGTTCGTTTACGGAGTCCTTGTTTTGTCCTACGTGTTTGTATATAGGGGCACATCCTGGTTTTGTTTTGGTTGAGATGAAAGCACCTCACTTTCCTGGAAGTTTTTTTTTCAGCAAAGGGAGAATATGCTTATTCTTTAGAGTTGAGTAAAGGGAATATGTGGACTGAAAGCACTCCAGTGATTTAGTGTGGCCCCTCCATTCACCGCCCATTGCAGTGTTCCTGTCATGCAAACCCACTGGTGATTACGTTTGTTCTCCTTGAAGCAGCTTTATCTATAGCTATAATGTAGTTATAAATAGCTGACCGGTTCAGAAATACAATTTTCACATCCTTGTCAAATATATTTTAAGGGTATTGCAGGAGTCTCTGCCCTCTCATAGCTTGGCTGGGTTATGTGAATCTCTCCATTTAAACGGATGCCACATGTGACTGGGAAAATCTCGATAATTACCTCAGCACACTGACTAGGGGATAAATGGATCCTGGTAGCTGGACCACCATTAAAATCTCTCATGATGATGAAGTATGTCCAGAATTCAAAGATAATGAGTTTGAAGGAATGAAATTTTTTGTATTATCTTCTCCATTAAAAAAAAAGAGGTAAGTTGAAAGGTCTACTTGCTTAATTGCAAAGCAACCATGTAGAATATTCTTCCACCTGTCTGATAAATTTATCAGTAAACCCAGGAAACATGGAGCCTACATCCAAAAATAAGATTTGGGCTACGTTAAGTTAAAAGACATAATTGGGTATGTGAAGTAGGAAAGTTAATCCTATGGAACTCTTTTGTTTCTGGTTGTAATTGGGTTTAATGGCTTCTTATTTGACTTTGCTGGATTGTTTTATTTCTTCCCAGCCCCCAAATTACCAAAGCCTCCTGTTCATTTTAATTTCTGCCCTTGTTCACTATTTCTTGGTTATTCAGCACTTCAATGGAAATGCCTGACAGCCAAGGCTCTGTTTCCATTTATCTTTGATACCATTTGCCACCTTACCTCGGTTTTAACATCCTGCACTCTCTTGCGGAGAAGAGGACTTGCAGGCAATCAAGGAACAGAATCCTCTCTTTAAGAGCCCTCTGAGATCTATGATCTGTGTTCTGGCTCATGCTGCCTTCTTCACCTCGGCTGAAACGGATGGTTTTTTGTTTGTTAGCGGTTTTGGGAAGATTTTTTTTTTTTTTTCCTTTTTATGATTGCACCAAAAATAAGGATAGGTTTGTTTTCCTGACCCTTAGCTAGAGTCAGTTAAGGGCACTGGGTACACAATGCTTTCAGGCAACGCGTCCCAAAGGAATTTCACGTTACACGTAATCCTAAACATTTGTTTTTGTATGATTATTTTTTATTCATTTCCAAGCCGCAGTGAAATTTCATGACGGCTCTGTCATGTGGTGCCAAGAAACCCATCTAACTTTTTTCTAAGCACAATGGCAATGAGTAAATCTTGGAGTCATACCCTGGAGCTCAGTTACTGCTTAAGTGTCCTCAGTCAGCAACAAAAAATTAGAGAGGGACACATTCTATTTAAATGGATATAATTCAAAATCCTTATAGTAGTCTTTGGGGAAAGCTGGTGTTTTGAGTTGAAATTCATTTTGTGCCCTCTCGTGTTCTCACAAGGAAAGAAGGAACTTGTTTGGCAGTGTTTTGGAATCTTGCCCTGTTACTCAAAGATGTATCGGAAGTAACTAAAGTAGGATATCTTGCTATAAGTTACATTTATTTTCGCCTTTGTTTAAAAAGTTTCCTTTAACTTAAATACCTTGTAAACAAACGTGCTTAAACCAAGGATTATGAAAGGTGGTTGGATGAAAATACCCTTTTAAGCATCTCTGTCCTAAGATAAGTCCTTGGAAAAACATATTTAAAAATAGTTGCAAGTTCAAGTTTCTGTTTGTGGGAAGTGTGGGAGTGGTTCAACAAGAAAATACCAAGGGCAGAGAGCTTGCCCTGCCTAAAAATATGCCGCAGATGAGATGATAGTGCAAAATCAGAAACAGTTTCAGCAAAATGGATGATGACAACTTCTCTCGGGGCAACCTGTGCCAGAGCCTCGCCACCCTTCCAGTAAAGAATTTCTTTGTAACATGTGATGTAAATCTTTCCTCTTGCATTTAAAACACTTCAGCCTTGTCCTGTCTGTCACTGTGTAAAAACTGCCACAAGACTTCCCAGGGGAACCAAAATTACCAGTGTGTACAAGAATAGAAATGCTGCATTTGAAGCAAGGTAGCTTGAGAATTCTCTAATTAATGTGAAATGGATTGTGGGAGGCGGAGAAATGTGGATATGGAGTAAAACCAAGAAATTCAAATGTAGTAAAGCAGACCGGAGTATTCAAAGAATTCATTAAGGGGGGAAGAATTAGGCCAAAGTTGCTGGAAAAGTGTAGCCAAATCATGCTGCCCTGGAGTGAGTTTTCCAAGAGATACGGAGAGGGGAAAAACAGAATACTTCAAGATGTTCTTGGGCGTTTGACCACAAATCTGTAGCACAGTCATGCAGCAGGAGATGGAGCTGTCTTGTGTTGGTGTTTTGCTATTTTTGAAGTGTTTGATTCGAAGACACGTACAGTGAATCAGCTGCAAATCTGAGCTTGTTCCTTGGGAGTTTTGAAATCTTTGTGCTGATTGTGTGGCTGCAGGAAAAGCATCTACCAGCATTTCCATGTCTGCAGACATTCCTGCTGATGCTTTGGGCAATAGGAGGTGAGGAGTTCATGCTTTTGCAGTGACATAAATCCCAGTGAGGGATGGACACTGCACCTCACTGACAAAATAATGATCTCACTCTGCAAGTGGCTTAGGCTGCAGCTAATTCTCTGTAAGTGGTAAGAACTTCATGTTTTGATGGGGATTTTTTTTCACCTGTTTAACCAGAGATTTGCTGTCAGTAGTGCTCTTTAAGAGTCCTCACAAAGCTAGGGATCACAGAAACCTAGAAAGAAAGGCATGATCTCTGCCCAAGATCATATCATGAAGGTCCAAATACTGATGTATTTTAAAGCAGTATTTGAAAATAAAATAGGAGCAAGACAAAGGGCTGCAACAGGATAAAGCAGAGGTGGAATTGTTTCCATTTAATAGGATATATAGTTTGAACTCATACTTTACAGCTTTGTATTGCTCTAGGTGGTGTGAGAGATTTGTCTTCCTGACAGTAGAACTGCAGACTCAGAATTTGTGCCGTGCACCATCCCACCTGCTTTACATTCCCATTTCATCTCTGTCAGAACACAGAGCTGCCTGTCACAGCCTTGCAACTCACCTGTAACAAATGTGAGTTTTTTTAAAACACATACAGGCAATTTGACTATACTTCGTTTGCCTAGGGTTTGATATGTCAAGCTGAAATAGAGTATAAGAAAGCAATTCACTTTTTTTTTTTTTTATCTTCTCCAAAAATATATTGCTATATCATTTATTACCATTTGTTTTGGAATTACACATCTGGAAGCTGAACATAACTTGCTCAGACATCATTGGCTGCAGCCTGTTTGCCCAAGAGGTGGGATTGAACTGATAGCAGAGCAGAGTGTGTCCAGAAACGTTTTCAGTAAATAGGAGTATGATTCAGACCTGTGGTGAGAATGAAGCCACTTAACAAATTATAATTGCTGGTGTTCTTGTGGCCAGTTCAAAAGCTAATATGAGACTGAAGTTGCCTAGAGATACTGGTAACAGGACGAGTTTAGAATCTTAGTTTTAACTGTTCTCTGATTTAAATGTGACCTGGAGGAACTGTCTAGGGGAAATGTTGACTTACAGGAATGTCTCCTACAGCTCCCTGAAGTTGCATGAAAACAGACTGATAATCTTGTAGCACTTGCACCTTTTTTTCATTACAGTTTACCGTAATAGTCGAAGTATTGTTTTGCATGAGAATTGAAGGCATGAATTAAATTAAGTCCCTTTATTTGAGAAAGAGCCACGTGTCAGCCATCAAAATTTACTGATAGGTTTGTCACTGTTGTCAGCAACCCAGAGGGGGCAGGGGCTTGAAATGCTAAAGAAAAATGTGCCTGAAGGTCTGTTAACATTTCCATTTGGAAGGCAATCTGCAAAAAAATCACCTGATAGAGCAGGCTCTGAACTTCATCAAGAGTGCCTTCCCTGGGCCACTTGAAACTGTTGGTCTGTTCTCCTATTTGTTTGTGGAAAGTATGAAGAATTCCGTTTTTCATGTCTTCCTCAAAATGCTGGTGAACTGACAGTAATTGAAGAAGGAACAAGAAAAACAAGCCGACAAGTCACTTATTTTTGCCTGCGTGTGGGTCAGGAGTTTGACTTTCATGGATGTTAACGTAAGCAAAGCATAAAGAGACAAAGCTCTTCATGCGGCATCTGCTGAGGCCTCACTTCTCTGCAATAAAACATCCTTCTGACAGCTGTCCACAGGATTGCCCAAGAAAAAGGTTAATGGATGAGAGATAAAAAATCCAAAGGGAGAAAGGGTAGGGCAGCATTTTTAAACAGAAGATTGACTGTAGAGTGAAGAATATGGCATTGTTCTTTCCCCTTGTTTAGACTGCTGTTAATTTCAAAGGTTCTGTCTTTGTTTTCCCAGCTAATTCCATCCCTCAAAGCTATGGCTTCTTGAAGTAGCCTTAAAGACTAATTCTTCATCTGAGGTAAACCATTCTCATAAAGATTCATTTTCCTGCAGTTGCTCTCAATCATGGGGATATTTCTAATGCTGTAATATTTTGACCTCAGGGATGCTTTGCTCTTCATGAATTTTGATGGACACTATGCAGATCTGACCCAGAATTTTAGGGTTGTGATCACTGATTCCGAGTAAATATAACCCCAAAAATAGCATATCTAAGACATTCTTACAGATTTTGTATTGCAAAGTAAACTTTTAATCCTGCTTTGGTTTCTATTGGGGTTTTTTTTCCCCTCTTTGCTCAGTAATGGAGATTTTATAGACAGGTCAAGGAACTTCCATAACATTCAGACTTTGTTTTTCTCTGGCAGAAGTGGCTTCTAAGAGAAATATTGTCACTGAGCTGTAGATGTCAGTTGTGCCAATGCACACACAACACTCCCTTTCCACATTGTTTCCCGTGACTCTTAAAGTTCAAAAGCTCTCCAGTTGCTTAGAAAAATCCTACTTGATCTAAAAGCAGTTGGTGCCTACTTTCTCTTTATTTCTTGCATGAGGTACGTTTGTTACACTAAGATAATTCTAATACATTTTCTGTGAAACTGAAATAAGCCAAGCGTGATTTTATAGATGAAAGCTTCTTACTCAGCAAACTTAATATGATAAACTAACAGCCACTCTGCTGTCCTTTCAAGTATATTTTGATATATACCTCCTACAGGTTTTTAAACATGAAAAATTGCTATATATGAAGTTCAACTGACTTGGAAAATGAAAAGCAAAGTCTGTCTTTTAAGAAAACTGATGGATTCCCTAAAGAAGGGGTTTTTTTTGCCTGAAACTTGCCTCAAACCCCGGTGTTCCTGCACAAGAGCAGCAGAGCTGTGAGTCCATGTTCACCCAGAGAAATACCTAGCTCTTTGCAAGGCAGACATACATTATTTTTGTGTCTTGACACTTAGGCACATTCCCATTCTAAACCCCGCCACAAAGCCTTTTTCAGATATTTGCAAATTTAGAAACATTAAGTAAGAGAAGAGTATTTACCTCTGAATCCTGTGCTGGTGGCTTTTACCCTTTACGCAGGAACTCCTGAGGTTAAGCTTCAGTATAATCCCAAAAACATTTTTCCAGACTATTCCTTGAGTAACTTGTCTCGAGTAACATTCCATGAAGTATTCCCCTCATTCTTCCTGCTTCTAGTTCTTATATCGTCATCCAGGTGTGATCATCCTCAGGAGTGGCAAGAGTGAGAGAGAAACTGCCTTCTGCAACTGCAGGAGCCCGGCGAATTGATTACTCCGTGCCTGGGGAATCTGGTTGTGCCTGTTTGAGAGCCAGCCCTGCTGGGAGGCGGATCCCTCCGGAGTGCCCAGCAGCAGGAACTGCCTTGGAGCAGCTCCCCAGAGAGAGCTGCGAGGGCAGCAGTGGGAGCACCGGGGCAGGCAGAAGGAATTGTCCAGCGTGGATGGATCTGTTCATGGGAGGGGGGAAAGAAGGCCCTGCAGAATAACACATACTTAACAAAATACTTGAGAACTCCATTTAGAAGTTGGATCCAAAATCTGAAGTGGGCAAGGATGTCCAGCAGTGGATGGACCTCAGCAAACCCACTTCAGCTCCTGGGGAGATTAGGCAGAGATGGCTGTGTGGATATGCTGCTTTCCCAGGTACAGCCCCTCAGCCATATTTTTGGAATGCAGTCAGTATTGCCGCAGAGAAAGTGGAAGCTAATTGACCAGAAAGACAAATATGACACCTTTCAAGGTGCTAGAGGTAAAAAATCAGCAGCTACTGCGAGCTGTGGGATGTTCGTGTCAAATTGCCACTGAGCTATGCAGCTTACCAGCATTTCATTCTGCTTCAGCTGGGCTTTGTAGGCTGTGCAGAGCAAGAACAGGGGAAAGAGTGCAGTTATTTAATCTTCAGGTGAGAGAGGAATAGGCTGTGGCAACAAACACTGCTCAGAAATATTTCCTTCAATTAGATCTAGATGAATTGACAGCACTGCTGAGGAATGCTTTTTGAGACTAAGAGGCAGCACAGTAGGATTTTTCAGACTGTAACAAAATAGGTTATGTGGCAGAGAAAAAAGTGGAGGTAATTGTTTCCAGTCTTTTAATTACTTTCTTGCATTGCATCTCAGTTGTTCCCTGGTCTAGCTTTGGTTTCATAGCCGAATACTGAGAGGACAAGTCTTGTTCTAGCTGGTTGGTGAAAAGATGCAGTGCCCGAGTATTACAAACATGCTGAAAATATCCCAGGTTCTGTCTATGCATTGAGCAGCAGTTTGGGGATCCCTGCACTAAATCGTGCAAAGCACTGCAGAAGTTCTCTCTTTCAGAAGTGGGAATTCATTATCAAGGAAGGGCAGGGAGAAGAGCTTTATGCTCTTTGCAGCTCTGCAGGCCAAGCCAGCAAAGTTTTGATGATCAGTAGGGATTTTTATCCCCGGGATGATGATAAATAAGTGAATGGCTTGAATGGTTTGGACCACAAACAGTTAAGAATGGTGACTATTGAGGGAGACTGGACATTTGAGAAGCTGCTTTTCTATGGTCTCCTTCATAAACAAATTCTTCTTGGAAAGGAAGATGAAAGATTAGGTAATGAATCGTAGCTCACGAGGGTAATGGCAACAAGGAATGTGGGGTTTTGGGCTGTAGATGCAACATAGCTTTTTTTCTAGTGTTCTTGATGCTGAAAAATCTCTTGGGAGTAAAATTATTAAGGACTGAAGCTCTCATGCAGGGATTCTGGAGAATATGGAAGAATAAGGTCTTAGATCAAATTAAAGTGCTGACAAGTTCTGGTAACTGTGGAGTGAATTCTTACCACTGTTCCTTCAAAGCAAGGAATTAACATAAATTCAAAGTACAAGCTTTGGCGTAATTCCCTGAAAGTCATTTGAGTTAATGATAATGACTTGAGATTTCAGGAGGAAGACTATGATGTCTGGTTCCAAAACCTTCTGCCACTGAGCCTGTGGAAGCCAAATATTTGTCTTCTTATGCAGAAAATTGAGTCAGAATTCTCATGTCATTGAAATATTGCCTAATTTCAGAGGAATATTATTTTAGCGGAATTCCTTTATTAGAGAGAAACAAGTACAAATTTCTTATTTTCTAATGCTGTGCAGCACTCAGCTTGGATTAATAATGTTGTAGAAAGTGCAAAACAAGGTTGGATTGTACTTTTATACTCCTGAATGAATGTCTCTTCTAGAGTCCTGTTTCCTAACATATGTAAGTGACAAGACAATGATCTTCATCTTAAAGAATACTTATTTTGTGTGTTATGTGGGGTGGTTTTTGCTTTCCTCTGTTTAATAAAATACAGTTTTTACAGCCATTCATGCAAGTTCCTCCCTCCACACTTCAAGTTTTACTCAAGAAGAGGAAGTTCAAAACATTGTTTTGATGTGTCAGAGCGAAATGCTGGGTAGCAGGCAGAGCTGAGATGATCCTGAAGCACTTTCACACAGGGAAATGCGCACGGTTTGGCAAATTGCACAAGTGTGAACTTTCATCCAGAGGCTCCAACAGATTGTCCTGTGTTGCTTTAGATGTAAAGCAGGATGGGCTTTTATGTCCATTTGCTTAACTGTAAATATGATTGCTTTCTCTACAAATAATATTGAATTATTACTAAGCACCTTAGTGATTTTCTAACATTAGTATCTGATGAAAATGGTGCATGCTTATTAAGTTGAAGAAATAATTAAAGCTGAAACGAGGAATTTGATCTTTTCTTTCTCAGTCTTCCCCTTCTTCTTCCTAGTTTTGTCCCAAACTCAGCATTTGGAGATGGGAGAGCCTGTCTTGTGGCAGGATGCTGAGTGCTTCTTCTGATCTTCCCTCTAGGCTGGCAAATAAGCAGGACAGAGAAGGAGCCCTGTCAGAAGCAGATGTAATCGAGTCCTTATCTCTGGAAAAGCTGGTTAATGAACACAAGTGTCTCTGTCAAATTGTAAGTAGATTTTAAGATGCTGTATTTTCACATATCTGAGTAAAGCTTCCATTAAGGCAGGAAACTGTGCTACGTGGCATAGAACTGAAATTTCGATGTAGTATTCGCTGTCCCGTTAAGAAAAAACCTAGCAGGAAGTCATTGTGGGGGGAGCCAAAACCAGAAATCTTTATTTAATGAGAGCTACTTAATATTGGTCAATGTTTCAGATAATATATCCAAATTAGTAGTCCCTGAAGTTTTTCTTTAAGCTTTTGTTTTAATTTACCAGTGTCGTAGGTAGGGCTTTGCTTCCACAATCTTTTTCTGATGGCAGTAAAATGCATTTTGAAAGATAACGCGGGTTATGTTGTTATTAACCAAAATAAGAAGGCAGTTTTGCAAAACCATTACAGCTTTGGATTTTAAAATGAAAAAATAATTCTAATTCATTAGGGAGATTTGCAAAATTTACAGAGCACTACATATTGCTATTGTTTTTTTTAATAGCTGAGTTAGAGCAGGGTATAGCTCTGTTCATTATGTCATGATTATCTGAGTGCTTTCCTTCAGTTAGTGCCCTTTGCACATATAGCAATCATAAAACTTAAAATTGCAAGTTCATCCTTGTTTTTTTCCAAGGAACTTCTTTGCCAAAAAGATTTTCTTGACAAATACTGAGGAAAAAAAGGCCTGAAAGATACTAGTGTGTTCCTGTACATCTGAATTGCTTAATTTCTGATGTGTGCCAGTAAAATGCTGTTCTTGTTCTTTGTTTATATTTTCTGTGTAATTAGGAAAGACACCAGGTCACACATGCTTAAAACTGTTTAATACTCTAATGGACACCTTCCTTACCAGGTTCTTTAAGGATAGTCACGGTCCCAGATTCCTTCAGTAGGATGACTCCTGGGGTCAATGTAAACGGAGGCATTGTGAAACAAGATAGAAAGTTAGGCAAGGACCAAAAATCCTTTCGTTTCTTCTTATTCTTTTAGTTAGTTTTCCACTGGATCTTTAAATTTCCCCACAAAGTATTAAAGCAAATGGAAGGGGTCATTTGTCTTGCTGTTGGACAGTGTCAACGAGAATGACCTTCCTCTTTTTCTTATTTAACATGTCTGTATATTGCATATTTCTAAACTTTTATATTTTATCATCAAACTGCAGCAAGGATAATCTTGGTGCAAGCTGTGAAGAACACTGCCCCAGTGCTGGCCAGTGTTCGACCTTCGTTTTCTGAGAGAAACAAATTGTATACATCTACACGTCTCCTTCTTGAGCAGCTTCTGCCGGAGGGTATTGCAGGGTTCCATAGTGAAAAGGACTCATATTTGAACCTTAATTTAAGCATAGCTGGTCCGAATATTTTTTTCTGTTGTAAATTGTGCATTCCATGTCTGACTGTGGTGCCATTTAAATGCTGGTCAGGTGGAGAGAGCACTGAAGAGTTTTTCAGATGTTGGCACTGGAGAGTTGGTCTCATTTAATCTTCATAAACACAAATCCTGAACACGATCAGTGTGAAGTATCATCTCTACGTGCCAGTCACATCGCTGGATCTATTCAGTTGTTATTCAGAGAATGTTTTAAAAGACACATACAGTGTTCCAAAACATTCTGTGAGACAGTTCCCCGGAGATGTTGAGAGAACATCTTTTCCATGTTCCAAGCTCGAATCAAACCCTGTCTCTTTTGTCCCAATTAAAGCCTATTTTACTTGTCTTCCTGGCATGAAAAATTAAGAGGGAATTATTCTTTTCCTATTTGCAGTTTCACCTTATGTTTTTGAAGGCTATTACCCTATTTTCCAGAAGTGTTTTAATCTCAAGAGAAGCACTCTCGGTCCTTCAATGTTTTCTTACCAGATGTGTTTTCATAACTATTTCAGAACTGTTTTTCTCAATGACGTTTGCATTCCTCTTTCAACACATTTGCCTAAGTCAGGTTTCTCTCACTTGCTGCTGAGAGTGTAATGACAAAAAGTTTTACTCCAATCGAGGTGCAGTGTCTGTTCTGATGTAAAACATTGAATTGGTTTGACAGCTTTTCTGACAAATTCACAGGAGATTTTATTTATCCCCGAGGTGCTTACGAACTTGTTGAATTTTTTTTTTCATGAACTGAAGCAAAGCTGATTCTCTTTCATCTCGGATTTTTCCATTTTGATTGATAAATCTAGCATGGACTATTTATAACCCATACTTCTCAATGTTTTACAAGCTTCACAGTAAACGGTAATTGTTCAGCTAATTTCTTGTTTCCAGTCAAGGAATGTGGTCTGAACCGCAAATATTTTTCTTCCCTCCTTCTCCATATATTTACAGGAACCTTGCTCAGCCATCATGGGCTGTGGGAAAAAAATCGATAAATCAATAAAAAAGGGGTTATATTGGCTTCTCCATATCATAGCAAAAGATTTTGATGCCTTAAACGAGCGCATCCAGAGAGACACTACGGAGCAAAGAGCGCTTGAGGAGCAGGAGAAGCTGGAACGAGCTGAGCGAGTCAGGAGGATCCGGGAACAGAGGTATTTTCCCTGTGCTTCCTACTCCATCCCTTCCTGCCTTCTCTAAGATATTTGGTTCATTCCTGTGCACAGATCTTACGGGAACCAGGCTATCCAGCATTTAAAGCTTACGAGCCAAGAGTCTTTCTTGATATTTTTGCCTCTTCATCCCCTTGGTTTGGTTTGCTGCGTGCTGGAAATGTACTGTGAATGAGAATTGCGAGGTAGTTGTGGAATAAATTTGGCCTTACTAATATAACTTCACAGAAGACTGACCTAAAAAATAATTCCTGTGATTTAATCTGAAGTTGCCTTCTAAAATAAAGTATTAAGTTAGACTCTCTAACCCATATGTAAATATCAAAGACTAGATAGGAAAATTTATTCAATACTGCGCTTAATAAACTTCAGAATATCCAACAGGTGAGGCATGAAGGAATTAAGATGATGCCATGAGGGGAAACAGGATAAGTGATTTATTACTCCCCTTCAAAGCCCTTTCTGGTCTTTAGCAGCCTGCTGTGGTGACTTGAAGAGCTGATGTGAATCATTTAACCGGGTCATGCTTAAAATATTTGCTGAGCACCACTGTCCTCTGCTCTGCCTTATATAGGCAGAGAATTTTGAGTCTCAGTTACTGTGAGAAGTAGCTGGGGAAGTGTCTTGGGCTATATTCTGGCTGTTTTGGTTTAAATAAGCAAGTCAATTACTAAAGTACATTTTAAACAGCTGGAACTTGACACGGTCTTCATATATGTATTTCACAAATTTCTAAAAAAAAAATTGTTTTGCTCTTAATCTGCCATGTGTCTCTGCTGACCGTGTTGGATTGTGTTGGGTTTACGCCACACTGAGAGGTGTAGTGGGGAGGACTGACATTGTTCTCTCTAAAATTTATGGTGTCTTCATAATTCTTTATTCATTCTCCCTCTTTCCCCTCCCCTTGCCCCCGAAAAACACCCCCAAAAACAAACACCAAAACCTCTGAAACACCGTATTAACCCATTGACCATGCCGAAGGGAAAAAGAAGAAGGAAATGCACCTGAGGAGGAAGACCCTGAGCCTGGGAAATGCGGAAACCCCTTCCAGCCTATATCTGCTGTCATCTCTGAGGTAGGAGAACAGGTGGAAATCTGGATCTGTTTAGAGCTACCACTAACAAATGTCTGAGAGGCAACGAGAAAAATGATCATTTGAAAGAGTTCTGAGCCTCTCTGCACAGCACTTTTTTAATTCTTATTTTAATTTTGGCTGCCGTGTTCTCTGTGCATTGAATCAATTTTTTCGTGATAAGAAAACCCCATTATTAATTGGGGAACAAAAGTTTTGTAGACACAGTAAAATAAATGTAAACACATGACTGAACACATTTCCTAATTAAACTCCTGGGATTCGGAAGCAGAAAATATTCAAGGTCTATTAGTTTCTTCCAAAGTGTTTTAGTGATGTGGTGAGTCATATCAAATCTTCCTGACTTCTTCAATTATTCAGATTTGTAAGCATATCCTCTTTTCAGTTGAAAATAAACTTTTGAGAATTTTTATTAATTTTGAAATACACAAATCACATTCATATAATAAAGTTTCCTTGACCTACATTCCTGAGTTCATACTTCTTTATTCAGTTGCCTGGAGATAACACAATCTAAAGAAACATGTAAACTTTTCCAGCAAGTAATTCAAACATTTGCTTTTCTCCAAGACAAAAGCACCCATATCCACCGAACATGCCAAGGCAGCTACATGCACAATAATCCATTTAGCAATAACATCAAAAGCAAGAAAATAAAGGTGCAGCTGTGAATATTGCAGAGACGGTGATTCAGTGACACAGAATTGTGAAGCAGCCTGCCATTGAGGTTGTATGCACAATAGGTATTTATCTAAACTGAGATAGCATTTTGTGGAGACTTAGGCTCTGTGCATCTGTATTTTTTTTTTTTTAAGTAACACATTAAAAAAAAGTAATTGAGGAGAAAGAATGTAGAAAGTTTTTATGGTTTTTTTTAATAGGACCAAAAATAAAACAAGAAAACGGGCAATAAATCTAAAGGTCCTTTTGTTTTATAATTCCCCCTCCCTTCCTCTGGATAGGATATTGGAAACTTAATTTCCTTCTCTATTTGAAATTAAATTCTATGCTAAATGTAGGAAAATTGTGGGAATATTTTCATTCCTGTCTTAAAAGTTAGTTCATGGCATTAGAAGTCGCTAAAAAAAAAACCTTACCCTTTTTGTTAGAATGAAAAACAGCTGGAAAAGGAAAAGAAGAGGCAAAAGCTGGAGACTGAAAAGGCGACAACCGTCTTGAAATCCCAAACAGAACAGGACCACTTATCAAGTAGCAGTAGCCAAAACACAAATGACAGCAGGCTGGAAAGGTGCAACTCTACAACTGCCCAGCTTTTGCAGCATGCAGAAGAGAGTGACCAACAAGCCTCAGAATGCCTTGACTCAGGTAAAACTGCTGCCTTTTAAGTCATCTCATGTGATTTTTCACATGCTTCTTCCTTCTGTCAGTGTTATTTGCCATTATACCCCATACCAATGTCACCAACTGGAAACACAAAAATGCAGGAATAGGTTATACAAGTTAAATTTCTTCATGGAAATGTAGTTTGCATATATTTTATGCTCACAGTTTATTTTCTAGAGCAAGATGTTGCGTGACTTCTGTTGCCCAATATTTTATGCCCACAGTTTATTTTCTAGAGCAAAATGTTGTGTGATTTACATTTCCTGTAATTTTGTGTCTAAGTTTGGACTGAAAACTGATGTATCTCCCCAACCATTGTATTAGAATCTAATGTAGGACATTACCTGAATATAACTGTAGGATATATAATGTTTTATTTCTGTTGGGTGTAGATAACAGTAAGAAAAAATGTAAGAAACCAAAATTAAAAAGAGGCCACAGAGTAGAACCTGTTAATGCAGAGGACTCTCTTCCGAAGAATCCTACACCACCAGCAGCTCTTCCACCAGGTAAGTGTAAAAACAATAACTGATGGCTTGATTTGTGCTTGGGAATCTTTTAAAAGTCTCATTTGTGAATGATGAAATTGGACTGGCCTTCATATAGAGAGGAGCTACTAAACCTTCCTCTCCAGAAAATCTTTGGTGCAGTTTCCCACTTCATGAACTTCCAGCAGTATTGATTTGGCCTATTCCACGGGGGAAAACATCGTTTTCCCAAAAAAAAGAGCCAGAAACCTGATTACTCACTGAAGTGATTAAAAATACCAATATTTTTAAGGTAAATCACTTTATTTTTGAAGTGTTTCATCATGGATGCAACGTAGTGCACAGCTTGGGCATTTCTAAATGCTTTGATTTCTCCAAAGGAGATGTGGTGTCTGTACAGCTCAGAATAATCCAGTGCAGTCATGGAATGCTCTGACAGTTTTTGTTTTCCTTCAGTTGGATGGGGAACTCCCAAACTTAATAGACTTCGAAAACTTGAGCCTCTTGGTGAAACACATCATCCTGGTAATGGAAAGTACTCGGGGTTTTGTACCTTTTTAAACCATTCTCCATTGTCCATTCACTTCTACGTTCACTTCACTCTTCATCTGTTTTTCATTTCTAAATTCCAGTTTTCATTGACCAAAAGCTTTCCCTTTTGCTTAGTAGAAAGCATCTTTTTGATTTTTTCAAGTCCGATTTTTTTATTAGAGTTCTCTCCGATTCCCTCAAAGTGGCATCTAATGTCCGAAGTTGTTAACGATCTGAAGTTATTTGCACCTAAAAATTATAAATTGACAATGTTGCAAAGAGTAACGAGGTCAGTTACTTCAAGAGTCCAAATACACACTGCATTTAAAATGAAAATTTTTAACTGGAAATATCAAGATGCAGTAGGCAGTCTTGATTTCCTCCTTCAATAATGACTATTTTCTATTTTTGGAAGATTGTAGAAGACTGTTTTTCTTACGCTGATAATACATTTTTTTCCCTGAGTTTGAAATGATAGCTTCTTCATTTTTCTTACATTTTTATTTTTCAAATTTTAAAAAGTGAATTTGGAGACATCTGGAACGCAAGAACAAGGAGCTTTTCTGCCAGAGAATCAAAAGATGCCTGAAATGGAAATAAGATTTCTAAACCCAAAATAGCTGCTTCTCACAGGAATGAAATTCACGTGCTTAAAATGTGATTTGTAATCTTAATTGTAAACCCATCTTGCTCTTTTTTTTAAAGGCAAATAGAGAGAAGGCGACAAGAAAGGGAAGCCAGATGAAGAGGTAGGGAGGGGAAGAAAAGGAACTCAAAGTTTTATCTGTGCCCAAGGGAGGTGTTGCATTCTGTAGGAAGAGCGTGGGTGGGACAAAGGGGGAAAAAACCTGCTTAAGTTAGGTGTTAATTTGTGAAATAAGTATAATGATTAAATAATTTTGGAAGTTAACAATGGCAAATATGTTGGTAGGGAAATGATCTCATGACCAGAGAGGTGTAGGAGCAAACTTGAAGTACTCAGAATTCACAGCTGAATTCAAGGCATTGCCTACTCTTTGGGAGCTTAATTCTTTTTTTGGGGAATTTTGAACCACTTACAAGATTCACACTTGCAAATCCTAGCAGGAAAACAGCTATTAGGAAAGCACTATTCATAAATGAAGAAAGTTCTTTGCACACATAACCCAGCACTGTCAAACCTTTAGTTAGGTCCTGATTTCCAAAACCATCATTTATTTATTTCTTTGGCTTAAAGCAGATGTGGGGTTTTAACTCTGTCACTTTGAGATCCATACAATCAGGGAATTACTGAGTTTGGAAAGGACCCTTAGGATCATTGATTTCCACCGGGTAACCCAGCACTGCCAAGGCCATCTTGCACTGATTCGATTTCCCATCTGGCCTTGCCCATTTTCTCTCACACAACAGTGTTTTTCAATGAATTCTTACATATTTTGCACACTGAGAACCTGCTCCTGAAGAGTTTCCCAAAGGCCTGTAGAGCTTACCTTGGTTTCTTTTTTTATAATAATCCCTAAATTGCATCTTTCTGAAAATCAACTTATTTTTGGTTGCCCCTTCAGCAGAGAAATAAATCCGTGGGGTTTTTTCTCCCTTCCCCCGGCTTTGCCCAAAATTTAGAGGTGGGTTTAAAAGTTTTTTCAGACATTCAAACTTTGTAATTACACACTTGTATTCACTAAAGACTGCAGTTTTTCCTGTCATGCTAATAATTTTGGCACAGCACGAGTTGATGAGCGCCTGGTTGTCAGTGGAGGATACATCTGCAAGAACGTTAAACCTTTTTCATTATAGGAGGTAAAATTCTCTGCCACTCCTAAAGTGCTCTGCCCAGACGTCATAAAATGGGTGAATAGAACCGTCCACTGGACAGATTTTCGTAGACCTTAGAATCATTTGTTGCAGTTTCCTTGCTGCTGTAATTAGTGCTATAGAAATCAAAATATTTATGACAACAATAGAAAAGTGTTCTCATTTTGCTGACTAAATGTGAGGATAATCAAAACCTTGATCCTACAGACAGGTCCAAGTGGTGCAGCCCAGTTTGTTTGCTTTTGGTAAACTTGGTCAGGAATGCAATTTTAACAGAAGTTATTGCACCTGTAGAACAAGTGGGATACATTCTTCTTGAAAAACGATGCTTTATTAAAGATGAATTTTGTGTTGGCAGGCCATCAAGGCTTTGCTGGGGAAGAGGTGGTCTGTATAAACAAAATTGAGATTTGAATGCTTCAAAAAGCTGCTTTTATTTTTTTCTTGATTTCTACCTCTTTCCTCTTGCCATCTTCCATATTATTTTGCTTGTGAAGTGCTGTGCATGTTCCAGTCTGCATGAGTATTTTCTTTTATATCCATTACAAATGTTTGAGAACACTTGTTACTCTCTTCTGATGTACTTATTAACTTTGTCTCGTACAATTTTACCACTTTGAATTCCTTTATTGAGGGGAGTTTTATCTAAAAACCCTGAAATAAATCTTTTAGAAAGTTATTTGAGCTTGCAAGATAAATGCCATGCATAGATGTTCCCAAAACTTTGGATTTTGCACAGGATTACTGTCATTTAAAGCCTTGACTACAGCAACATACAAATTCCAGTGCTTCAGTTTTTCAGTTGCTATTTGTACACTCTGGATTTCTCCTTTCCTATTTTTAGGGATGTTTACAGATCCCCTTTGGGCTTGATCTTGCAAATGCTGATGCATGTAGAGTAAAATGTAATTAAACCCTCGTTTGGCCAATTCATCTTGAGACATTAATTAGCACTAGGTTTGAACGTTTGCTTGGAGGAATTAGCTCTAAACTCCTGGAATACCTGGCTTTCATTAAGGAAGCAAGAATTGAGTAAACCTTCTTGGAGCCAGGGAGGTGGTAGGTGACAGATTGATGCGTTTTTCTCCTCTGGAATTTCCTCCACAGATTTCTATGGAAAGCCTTTGCCCCCGCTGACTCTACGCCAAAGACCCAACAGTGATACCCATGATGTCATCGCTTAACTGGAGCACAAAGAGAATTTTAAGAAACTTAATTTTAAAATCCTTTGTTTTGTTTTTTAACCTTGAAGGAAAATTTTTTACATGCTATTTTATCGGCATGAGACAACTAAACATGGAGTTCATCCTGTTGTACTTAGGTGGTCAGACTTGATGATTTACTTTTCACGTCACCAGCTCTTCTTCAGGATTTATTTGGTTTACTTGTGAAAAGACATGGCTGTAAACCTGAAGAAAAACACCTTCAAGATCCTGTAATACTGGATTGCACATTCCCACCGAGCCCTTTCTCCAGGTGCTGTGCAGGTGTTGGTACTTTTTCAGGGAATAAATGATTCTAAAGCATTTTGTAAGATTCCTGTATGATAGGGTGAATATAGAAAGGTTCAACAAATATTGAATATATTTTTCTACCTTTTTATAAAATGAGTTGAAAGTTTTGAGTGGAGCTGTGTACCTGCTACCAATAAAATGATACCTAGGGAGCATTAGAAAGCTGATAGTCAAGTGCATAAAAATCAAGTGTGTTTGACTCTTACATTTCTCTTTCAGTACCAATACCTTTTCTTAGGTATTATGTTACATATTTCATATTTCTGGCAATCTGAAGCAGAGGGTAAGATAAAAAAAATTAAAATAAATACGTTTTATACAAAGTAATGCTCTTTGAACTGTCTGGGAATTTTCTTATCCGTTGTTTTCTTTGGTTTGTTGACTGAGTTTGACATAGGTAATAAATTCTGTGGAAAAAAATTAGAGTTGAATACTGTATTATCTACTACAACAAACGAGAAAATTGCACTAGTGAGAAATTTGCACTAATTAAATTATCCATTTTGATGGGAAACTGAATCAACCAGTACGCAGATGTCCTCCCACAGTTTTTAATCCCAATAATACTAAAATACCATATTGGAAACTAAAGAAACCGTGCGTTTTTAAGGATTTATATAACACTTCCTTCTAATGTGTTGAAAATCACATACAAATGATACCTAAACAGCAAGGGTTACAATTTGTTGTATTCCTATTTAAATTTTTTTTTACTGTTACATTGGAGACAGCCAGTGGTGTATTTGTAAAGGTTAATTGTTCTGCCACTTAATGACACACAGGACGAAGCCCCCATCCAGGGGGCTTTTGGAGAAGCAGTATTTGGGAATTTTATGTTATGCTCTGTTGTCAATAACGTGGTTTAACCAAAGGAGTTCCGATGTTGCGTGGTGCGTTACGTGTTCGGCGCTTCGGTGTTGGAAATCTTTGCCATACGCCCCTTGCAGCGAGGAGTTGCACAATCATCTGCCATCTTAAAATGAAATAATTAAGATTTTTAAAGAGTAAGGTGGACTCAGTCTTAAGGATATCAAGTTTGGAATAGGTGGAGAGGTTTATTCCTCTGTGTTTGGTAGTTTAGAGAAAGGAGGAAACGGTTTCTATATGCCTACAGCATGAGAATACTTTTGTTGTATTCTAATGCTGTAACATGGTTCAGCTGAATTATTCTCAGGATTTGGTCATTTTCCCTTCAGACAACACAATACGAAGTGGAGGGGAGGTTGCGCAAAAATTTTTATGTGCTATCTCAACTTTACTAGCACTGTTACCATTTAAGTTTTTGGCTTAAAGGTTCTACTTTCGCAGACTTACTTTTTAACAGTTTCAATTTCTAGGAATTATTCAGAATTATTATTACCCTTTTGTTTTCCCTTTTTCCTAAAATAATGTCATGGAAGTCTTTATGAAAAATAAAGCTGAATACTGCTGTGGTAACGAAATTTAAGAAACTAAAATGTTGATGCTTATATACGAACTGTGTGTTCTGTGTGTTGTGTGTGTGGGTACGTGTATCATTTTTTGATTTTTGCTTTTAAAATAAATTTTATCAGTATGTGACCAGAGTACTCAAAAATGTTTTATAAGTTTTTGTTTTATTAATATGCTTTGTAATTATTTACTATGGTGGGGGTTTTTTCAGTAATTTATACTGCTCTGACTTTTTATTTGCTCAAGATGACATTTATGTATAGAATAAAACTAATGCAAAGCATCGACATGTTGCCTGTATTATCATAAATTTACAATTTTTTTGGAAGCAAGTCTAGACATAAATACTGAAGGGCTGCAAGTCTCACATTTCTAAAATGTATGAAATAGAGACTGTATAGACAGAATCTTGTATTTTTGCAGGAGGGATGTGATCAAATCTAGAATATGCTGAGAGCCTGGCAAGAAGTTGGGTGTGTATGTATCCCTATAAAGAGCTTTGATAGTGCACTTGATATTTGAGAGAGAAAAGTTGTGCAGCTGTAAATTGAGAGCACAAATTAGATTTTGTCAAGTCTTTCAGAATGTATCAGTGCATGCAGCTATTTAAATACAGGAGTGGTAAGAACCCGGAAATTCACTATTTGTAAGCAGAGTATTTAGCGTTATCTGTGTGTAACGTTTTAAATACATTTTGGAGAAAATACTGTAAAGGTAAGTTAAAAGTATCTAAAGTTCATGAACTGAATTAATGTGAGAGACTCAGTAATTCAAAAGAAGTTGCTCAGGTTGTCTTCCCTTTTAGTTACGTCCTAGAATCCACAGAAAAGACCATTCAGAATCCACAGAAGACATTTAAAGGTTTTTAATCAAAATTATTAAAAATAGACAGATTTGGTATCTGTTAGGTCTCTGGTGTAAGATTGGAGAGGCTTGATGGACCGTAACAAGGTAAACAACATCGATTCTTTTTTTCCCCCCCTTTAAATAAGATTCAAGCAGTGTTTTTGCAGTAATATATTCCAGTATTTTAGTGGAAAGTTTAGTGCTGTAACTTCAGGATAACTTTGCCATCCATGTTAGCTTCTTGGCTCCTGGGCTTCATTCAGTTTGAAATACTTCACTATTTTGAATAAAACATACCCACCGGTATTTCAATAGATGCATTTGTAGATGGAATAAGGAATGGAGCCTGTTGTAAATGTAATTGGAGGTAAGTTTATCTGCAGTAGCACGAGAGATACAAGAGGCATTTCTGCTGTTTGCAGTTTGGCTGTGACGGTGCTGATGAGCTGCTGGAGCAGAGCCCTTTCTTTGCTTTGGTGCAAATCTGGTTTCAGACACAGTAACACGGATGGCCCCATGTGTCATGTGCTGGAATCTAGCCATAGATGTAGGGGAAGGTGGCTCATCCAGCAGACTCCTTGGGTTATTGGTACAATAAAATTCTATTCTTGTGTGCGTTTGCTGGTATGGTACTGGCCTTGGCAGAATTACAGCTGCAGAGAACTGCTTTTTATACCAGTTATGTTCTGTGTCTGTCAGTAAAGCTCACATACCAAAACACCTTTCAGGTTTCCTTCGCATTTGATATGTAAGAGGTCTCTGTTTTGCCTCCAGGCCCTTTGTCACGACCCTGACAGAAGCATTCTAAATAAGCTTTCAACCCTGTTGCTAATCTGCATGAAGTGAGCAAAAACATCAGCTGGTGCCTGAAACTCAAATATTTATCTGTACAGTGGCACTCCTGCCTTTCCCTTTGCACTCCTTCCCAGTCGGGATTTCAGAGGCTGGGTTCACCCTGCAGAAGCTTTAATTAAAACCACTCTTAAACAAGTTTGGTGCTTCCACGGGGCTTGCTCTTAGAGCTGGCAAATGGGGGTTTGGTTTGTTTTGCTAGGACACAGTAATTGCAGCAGGAGATGGCCAACAGAGCAGGATGCCCTTCCTTGGAGGAGCAGTTTGCAGCTCTCAAGTTGTGTCCAGATGAGAAAGGATGAGAGCAGCCTCAGATTTCAGTGCTGCTAAAGCAGGGACAGCTGAACTGGGGTACAGTTAATAGGGATCTTTCTGATTCCTGCCTCATTCTTCTGAATCAGGTCTCCCCAGAGAATGTTTTGTCCGAAAGTGTGTGTGAGGGATTTCTGTGAATAATTCCCAAGCCTCCAGCAGTTTTTCATGGCAGTAGCAGCGGGTTAAGCTGGAGCTGATCTCCGCTGTGGTTCAGGTGAGCTGGGTAGCACTTCCAAAGCCTGGCCAGATGGGAATAAAGTTCTGGTCACAAGGCTTGGTGGTGAGGGGGGTGGCGATGCCATCAGACCCTCCAGCAGGTGATGGGACGAGGATCACTTCTGTAAATTGATTGAGAGAGCACGGGTGCTGTCTAATCCTGGTTTGTCTGCTGGGGAGGCAGAGGAGTCGGGATGGCAAGTCAGTCTCCCAAGGATAAAAAAAAAAAAAAAAAAGAAGAAAAAAAATAAATCAGGAAGTTGTTGGAGGTTGGCTGGTTGGTTGATTTGGTTTGTTTTACTGTGAGCGCAGTGAGCCACGGAACGAGGCGCCCAGGGAAGTTGCGGGACGCCCGAACCGCGGCAGCGTTCAAAGCCAGGCAGGATGGGGACTGCAGCATCCTCCACACGGCCGCGTCCCCACGCCGGCCCGAGGGCGCTGGCACCGGCTGACCTTTCAAGCTCCGTCGCTGGCCGTTCCCGTTCTGCGGCGCCGTGAAAAGCTCTGACCGCCGGCCGGGCAGCGGCAGGAAGGAAGAAAGGAAGGCAGGAAGGAAGGAGCGGCCGGGCCGGACCGCGGCGCTGCCCCGCC
>WBMY01006404.1:112339-171694 GCA_013397315.1 Donacobius atricapilla | reverse complement strand
TGGGGCTGGGGCAGGTGAGATGGAGCTGGGGCCCGGGCTGGGGCTGCTGAGATGGGGCCGAGGCGGGCCCGGAAGGGCGGCGCGCAGCCCCGGCCGCTTCCTGCGCGGGCCGTGCCGGAGCAAAGAGCCGGCCCGGGGCGGGCTGTGTTTGCTTCCCGCGTCCCTCCCGCACACGCCCTTGGTTTCTGTCCCTGCACATCCCCTGCGTGTCCGTATCTCCGGCACAGAGAGAGGGTTCCCGGCCCTGCAGGTCGAGCTCCGTCCCTGCGCCGCCTTTGGAAGGAGCGCGGTGGGACGGGGCGCTGCTGCTTGTCCTTGGGGAGGGAAATTCAGCGTTCCCCCTTGGGGTTTGCGTAGACACCAAAAGCTCTTTCCCTTCCTTTCGGAGGTTAAACTCCATCAGAGTCCTCGGAGCCGCTGGGTTAGCAGCACAGTGGATGTGGAGGGGGATTTATTAAGCAACCGAGCAGGAAGAGTGTGCTACAGGTTAACTCCTTTGCTCTCTGAAGTGTCTTCTGCATCTTGATCACATCAAGATGTGGTCTTAATAGTTCAACATTCTAACATCACTGATACCAAGTTGATGCAATTCGTAAAATGTTTTTTTATTAATTCTAGTGAGAACTAGAGAGGGTTTAATTTGGCTTTGCTACTTTTCTTTTTTCTTCCTTCCTCTGAAGCTGGAAAAGAAAACGAAGGGGAAACTCCAGAAGCAGGTCTGTCAGGTGGTTCTGGATCACTTTGAGAAGCAGTACACGGCAGAACTGGGAGATGCGTGGAGCGGTGTCAGGTCTGTGGCTTTGGGGAGATGGAAGGAAGGGCAGAGATAAGAAATTGAATTAGTAATGACAGGTGCGGCGAAAGCTGTCACTTAATTTGGGTCTTGATCATACACCTGCTAAAGAACTTCATTATTTAAAAAAAAAAGCATAAGTGCATACAATTAGTTTAATTGAGTCAACTTAAAAACTCTTTGATTGGATCGATGTGTGTTTCTGCTTTAGGCAGTGAAGACTCCTGAGGAATATTTTTTTTTTTAGATTAAATAAAAAATTACTAATAGGAATTCAAACGGAAAGGATGGAAATCCATGTAAGAAAAGCCTGAAAGACAAACAAGTGTATTTCTATCACATACCACTGCTGTCTGTCTTCCAAAAATATCTATTGATAAAAGTTTTATTGGCCCAATGTTTGCAGAACATAAAATGTAAAAAAGAACGTTTGTGAAAAGAGCATTTAGTGTTGGCTGGAATTAGCATTGTAAAGCCAATGTGTGTGTGATTATTTTTGTTGTTTACAACTAGTATTACAGTTATTTTTTCTCCCTAGAGAAGTATTTTATAGTCGGGGAGAGTATTATGCTTCATAATTTATATCTTCTGCATAAAATAAGAAAAATGGAGACTGTCTTGTTTCAGAAGAAGTTGGTGTTTTAAATGCCATAATTAGAAAAAACAGTGGCGTGATTTCCTATTGAAATCATTTTCCTGCGTACTTTTCTAGCCAAAATGATTGATTACACCCAGAACTATCCAACGGTGAGATTGTGAGTGAAGTCTTCCTACACTGTTTTATACGATGTGATATTGAGTGATTTTTTCCTCTTCTCTCCCTAGAGATGTGCTGACCTCGCCGTGGTGCTGGCAGCACGCCGTGCTGCTGAACAGGTTCAGCCCCGGCGCCGGCCTGGCGAGCGGCCTGGCTGAGCTGGGATATCGCCCTGCCTTCCCAGCAGCTCTGCCCTACCTGCCCGCAGCCCTCAGGTGCTACACCAGCGCAGCTCCTGGCAGCTTCCCCGCGCAGAAACACCGGCCTGGCAGGCTGAAGGACTATTACCTGCTCAACGCTGCCTCGCTGCTGCCCGTGCTGGCCTTGGAGGTGAAGGATGGGGAAGATGTTCTGGATCTCTGTGCTGCACCAGGCGGCAAATCCGTGGCTATCCTGCAGTGTGCCTGGCCAGGTAATGGAGCCAGGTGCCGGTGGAGTAGGAAAAACCGAACAGCAGTTTGTATTCCGCCTAGTTTCGTGCTGTTTAATAAGGATTCTATGAAATCCGTTTGTCTAAAAGAGGGTTAAAAATGCAGTCCTTGCTTTACCGTAGGTCACTGCAGAGTGACAGGCAAAAGTGGGGTAGCTCTGTGGATTCTTTCTCCACTGTTACCGCCCCAGAAGTTACTTAAAGCCATGTCAGTTTGTTGGCACAGGGATGTAAGTAATCTGCAGTCTTAGAATGCTTGTCTTTTTTTTTCCTTTTTTTCTTTCCTCTGCTGCCTCTTTTGTCACTGCTGTGCAGATATTGCAGGTAAATTTTGAGTGTGCTGATGTAAAGCGGGGCATAAGAAATGAAATGTGCCAGGTGTGAGCAAAGGGAGAAGGTTTATGGTCAGGAATTGGTTGGAGAAGGATTTTGAGATGATCAGCATGTTTAGAAGGCAGCAGCAAGCAGCAGCTTGGGCCAAGGAGTTAAAGCAAGCTGGGATTGCTGTTTCCAAGTTTTTTTGCTGGCTTGGGTTGTTTCAAGCTGTTCACAGCGCCTTCTGCTCCTGCTGAAGAGACCGTTACTATAACCACCTGCACCAGCTGGTGGCAACTGGTTTCCCTCCCTCTTCTAGAGGAATGAGGTGATGCTAATGAAGTAAATTAAATAGGAATTGTCCTTTCAGAAGGTTTAGGAAAAAAACCCCAACACTTTACCCTCTGTCTGCTTCTGAAGAGACCAAACTGTTGCTGAGAATGGGCGATGTGAAGAGTTTGATTCTTAATGTACTTCAGGGCTTGTTAAGATGTACCCTGAGATACCAAAACCGATGCCTTATTTATTTAAAAGGCAATTTAATAATATGGGGTGTGCACTTCATTTAGATAGTGGCTCAAGGAGCCAGGAAGGCCCTCACTCTTTGGATGTGGGTTATGATGAGAGTTTGTTTTACTGGGGAGATCTATTGCTTACAGAAGGATTTGCTAGTAAGTATTTAGGGTTCACTGTGTAGGAGCATGTTGAAATTTATTTAGGTGTATAAAAATTCAGTAGGATTCTAAAAAGTGCAATAATACAGGCACATCAGGTGTAAACTCCGTGGTAGTCATGGCAATGCAGTAGAACTTCCAAAATGGGTCTAGCTCCTTGGATTTGTAAAAACAAATCAGAAAAAAAAAAAAAATACTTGTCTTTGGGTGTTTACTTGTTTGTTTGTTTTTTCCTTAATTTTCTAGGTCGTTTTCACTGTAATGAATATGATGATTTGAGGTCAAGATGGTTGGAGCAGACAATAGAATCCTTCATCCCAGATCCTTTGATTAACTTGATAATGATCTCTAAACTGGATGGTAGACAGATTGGAGATCTTCAGCCTGAATTTTATGACAAGGTACCGTTATTATTGGCAAATTGTATTTCTGCATTCTTATTCTTCTTGTGCTGTTGTCTTTTTAATTTTTTTTTTTTTTTTTTTCTTTTTCCCTGTCCCCCCCCACCCCCTCAAAAATACCTGACCTATCAAGGGGAATAAAGTCATGTACCGGATTTGTAGAGCCTCAGAAAACACTTTATGAGGCTTGTTGTGCATTTATTCCTGTGTTGGACTGTGTTGCCCATTCAGCCTTGCAGCTGTCATCTTTGCATGATGTGTAATTAGGTAGGGGAGGAGAGCAAGAGGGAGCTGCTCAGGTAGATCTTACTTTTGGAGCACTAATTTTTTTATCTCCCCACCAGCTAACCCCATAAAAAACATCTAAAAATAGCAATGGGATCATTTCACCCCCGAAATGGAAAACAACATTTTCTTAATACTTGCCGAAGAAAACTGAATATATTTTGGCTTATGGTGTTCAAAACACGACCATCTTCGTTGAGATTTTTTTTTTTTAATTTGACTTTATTAATTGTTTAGGTGCTGGTTGATGCTCCTTGCTCAAACGACAGGAGCTGGCTCTTCTCTGCTGACCCTCAGCAAGCTGTGCTCAGGCTGATGCAAAGGAAGGAGTTGTCTTCCCTGCAATTCCAGCTTCTAAGGTGAGAAGAGTTAAAGGAGCTTCCTGTAATTAATAAAAACTACAGGGGGGGCAAGATTTAATAAACAAACCCAGGATTCCTCCTCTGAAAATAGTGTCAGGAGTATGTGGTTGTGATGCTGTTTAGGAGTAACCAGTGGGTCTGAGATAATGAGGGTGTGGAAATCTGTGTGGGTGATATCGGCAGTGAGGCCTTGGTCCTCCTAACTCACTTATTCACAGAAATGCCCATTTGCAGACCACTCACAACAGTCTGGTGTAAAATCAAATTATTTTAGGTTGACACAGCTAAAACGGGTTTAGATATATTCCATATTGATTGTTTGTAGCGCAGAAAGGCTCCCAGTCCTAATGACAGGGTAAGAAAGTGAAAGAATATAAGTTTGGTGATAGAAAGAGAGGATTGTTTATTTTTGAGAAGATCCCCCCAATAATTCTGTATTACACATTTTAATGCTGGCAGGCATTCGTGAGGTATTTCAAACCGCCCAGTTTTTCTCAAGGGGGTAAAAAAAGAGTGACTCTTCAATGAAACCTTCTAAACGTGAATGTTATTTGTGGAGTAACAGTCATGCCTGAAGTCCATCTGTCAAAGCAAATTGAGGGGAAAAGAACATATTATTTAAAAAAAAAGAAAAAAAAAGAGGAAAATTTTTATGGAAAGTTCCCATTGCAGTTCAAGATAGTTTTGCGAGACTTCCAGTTGAAAAAGGCCTGGCTGAAGCCTGTGATTTATAACAGAAATATGAGGATCTTATTGCAGTAATGCATCATGTCATCCATTTCCTTTGAAGAAATCAATCACATTTAAAACACTGACCTGTTTCGGTTTTCCCTTTTCAATATCTGACATAGAAAATCCAATTTGTGAACCTGTAGCAAAAGGAAGCATACAGCATGCAGAGAAATTTTGGAAATTTGCATAAATCATTCCACATGGTAATCCTGGAGAACTCATGACAGCAGAAACCTTGTTTTTTTAAAAAAAACCCATTCCTGTCAGCCCAAGTCAGATTTAATTGGATTATTCCTAAATAGAGAAGTTTCTGTTGCAAATATTCTTTACTAGTAAGAATTTGTAAAGACAAAATACCTTTGCTATATAAATTGTAGTGAAAGTGTGGTTACTTTGAAGAGTTGGAGTTCATAAGGGTTATTGGATAAAAGGGTTATTGGTGAAGGATGTAAGGGTTGTTGATTGGGTTATTGGGTAAAATATTTGAAGTATAGCTGTCCGCTGGCTGGTTATTGTCTTTTTACCTGATCACTTCAGAATGAATCCCCAGTTCTAAGGGCATGTCAGATCCCATGTGAAAGGGAAAAAAAGGAAATGATAAAGCGAGATGAGAAAAGGCCGAATGGCTCATGACAAGCGCATTAGAACTAAAATTCTGGAATGCTTCCCTCTTCGAGCCTCTGTTCAGCGAGTAGAGTGTGTAATTATAAATCAAAAGTTGAGTTTGAATCCCTTCTCTGGTATTTCCAGTAATATCCAGGAGGGCTGAGCCTCCATGAGGCTGATTCCCAGAAGTTTTATTGAGAGTAATGTAAGAAATACAGAAATACAAGAGCAGGGAGTTGACAGCACAAGGGGAACTTCAAACTGAGAGGGAGTGGGTTTAGATGGGATAGCAGGAAAAAGTTCTTTACTGTGAGGGTGGGCAGGCCCTGGCACAGGCTCTCAGAGGAGCTGTGGCTGCCCCTGGATCCCTGGAATTGTCCAAGGCCAGGCTGGATGGGGTTTGGAGCACCCTGGGACAGTGGAAGGTGTCCCTGCCCATGGCAGGGGCTTGGAAATGGATGATCATTAGGTCCCTTCCAACCCAAACCATCCTGTGATTTGAAGGTGAAGCTTGAAGGGACCAAGCGTTATTTCAGTTTAGCAGGAGGATTCAGTGTTGCATAAAAATGAGCAGAATGAAGTGCAAAGTGGAGTTCCGTTTTTATTTCTGTCAAGCGACAGCCTAAAATTTGAGATTCCCTCCTTCTTAATAAAGGAAATGCTTCACCGCTGATTTGTTTTTGTGCATCTGTTTTGGAGGAAGCTGAGGTCATCGAAGAGGGAAGTTAAGGAAGGAGAAGTAGGGTTTGCAATACAATGTAATTAATTAAGTACATAGAGGCTTCAGAGAATGAAGATCTGGAAGGAACTGATGCAGCAGTCTTCCTCCTGCAGCCTGCATAAAATCTGAAATGTAAATAAGTGATATAAATGCTGAACAGCAAATGTTCTAAGCAATGAGGGCACCACTGATTTGAAGGGAATTGAAATTGTAATGATTGCTCGTACCCAAACCAAAGCATCCCTGCTGGGTGCTCTAATCCAAGGACACAGTGCAAATCTTGTTATTATTTGAAGTGTTCGTGCAGAAAACAAATTGCAAAGTAACAACAAAAAAAAGGAATATTCATTTCCTGATGCTAAATGCTAGCATAAAATACAGTGGTTCCCAAAAGCAGATCTACCAATGTTATCAGTTCTCAGAGAGAAATTAAATTTTGGGCTAAGCTTGAATGCCCAATTACATAGTGGTTAAACTGTTATGGATGTTGTAATTATTCTTAGACTGGTTTCTGCAGCTGAAAGGAACTTGTGTTAGGGCTCAGCAGAAAAGAGACCCAACAGAATGCAATTTAGAAAACTCAGCAAAGGCATTCAGGCTGCTGGAACTCTTCTATACACAGCATCTCTGAGTAATTAAACAGCTCTGTATTTTCCCTGAATTGTGGAGTTTTCCACAGGAGAGGAATTGTGTGCTCATAGCTGGGCTTTTCGTGGCTATAAAGTGAAGGCAAAATTTGTGTTTATAAATATAAAATCGCATATTTAGCATATGTCACCACTGTACCATTTCTGCTGTGTGGAGTAAATTGTGCTGAGAATTGCTTCGTCACATCTTCAGCTCTCTCCCCTGGAATTTTTCCTTTTGCTCCTCTGTAGCTGCCCAGTTAATCCTTTTATTGTCCAAAACCATCTTCTCAATTAGCTCCACTGGGAATTTTTGAGAATTACTACCATTGGACCAACAAATCTGCTGTGGGTTGTGTGGGTGATAGGATTTTTTAGCCACTTTCTGGCTTACAAAAACTGAATACTTTGTGTTTGTTGGTGCTATGCCATTCCCCCCAACCCTTTCGGTTGGGTTGTTGGAGGTTTTATGTGGTTGGTTGGAATTTCTTCACAAAGAGTGAGTGCTCCAGGTGTTCCCTCAGAGGTGTTAAAATTAGTGGTTTCTGATTTTAAGTGTGGCAGCACCCTGTGAATAACTTACAGGTCCAGTCCCTTAGGATATGTTACAAAGCCCAGGTTTATTGAATATATAAATAACTGTATGACTAAACAAATAAGCTACTCAGCAGCTTTTTGGGATCGGATATTTGAATTCAGGCACAAATTTTGCTTTAATTCCACCTTCAGATCCCTTCTCTGTTTATGTTATAAGCTGTGAGGGTAACCAATAGCCCCAAAGTTCTCTTTAGTGGGCTTCAAAGGTGTTTGATTCTCCCTTCTGGGTTGTCTCATATCCCTGTTTTACCAGGATGAGTATTCCTAAAGTCACCATGCATTGAAGGAGAAAGATCAATACTTCTGGCTGTTTGTTTGGTGTTTGCTTTAGAATAATTTGGAATTATTTGCAATAGAACTGTTGCTTATCAGGATTTTTGGGGCAGGTTTTGTCTAGGGTAAAACAGACTGGGGTTTTTTGTGTTTGTGGGTTTTGGTTGTTTAGTTGAGGGGGTTTTGATGCCTGTGTCTCCTTTTATTTATAATTCAGTTTAGTGTTGAAAAACGCAGTTGATTTTCATGATTCTCCTGTTATTCTGAGCTGCAATGTTTCCCCACAGGAGCAAAGTTTACTTAGAGAGGAGCAAAGGGAGTGCTTGAACTACTGTCACTGCCCATCTCAAAGTATTAAAAAAATTGCTCTTTTGACAGGGAAGGATTTTCTTTTATCATTTTGTCCAGGTTCAAAGTAATAAAAGCAAAACCTTTAACATGCAGGTCATATTGCCGCAGAGTATCTGGACTCTTGTGAGAGGCAAAAGGTAATGTGGATAGTTTAAGTCAATAAAAAGAATAGAATTGGCTTTTTTTTATTCTGATGAGACATTATCTTGCCTGTTGAGCAGAAATACATCGTAGTTGCCAAAAGATGGCGCTGTTGAAGTGTTGTGTTGGTTGAAAATTGCCCTAAAATTGTGTCATCTTTTCACTTTAATACGGAGAATGGTCGAATGATTAACATAATTAATGCTGCCCCTTCCCATGGCATGCAGCATAAACCCAAGCACAGGAGGATAGGCTGGACATGCAGGTGCCACCTGTAGTATGAAAGATATATTTTTGTGTCTGCCCATTCTTAAAAGGATGTTTGAGATGCCAAGAGTTTTCTCTGGCAGTGGGAAAAATCCTTTTGAAGTCCTGGCTAACTACATTTTAGTTGCATGGAAGAGTTTTTTGGGTATGTCATATGGTTCTAGAATGATCATTTTTTTTCCCCCTGAGATATGAAACAGTAATGCTGTTTTGTTTTCCTTAATTTAGTAAATCTTGAGAAATAAACTGAAAAAATCCAAGCTTTAAAATAATATATGTCTTTCCAAAGTCTTTTCTGGTACTCCTGTATCCAGGGAGTTAGGGTAGATTGATGCATCTGTTGTTCCTCTTGACTTCCACAGTACAATATGAACCTGTACCCAGAGACACACCCTGCAAAAAATAGAAAGTGTTTTTTACCTGGTTTTTGTTAGTGCTGTACGATCTCATTTAGAAAGAGGAGAGGAGCAATCTGCATGTGTTAATTTGTTTCACAGAACCTGTTGAATGAGATGGACAGAAAAAGGCCCCAGGGCTCCCAATGTGTGTTCTGATGTTTCTTCATGTGAAGCATGAAACCTTGCAGCGGTAGTGCCCGTAAACTTGTAAAATTCATTACAGCAAATATGTGTACCTGAAATAAAATTATCACATTAACTAGATCTTTTATTTCAGCTGAAAGTTTTAGCTCTTTAATAAACAGAAATGTCATATGTGCCGCTAAGAAAAAAAGATCTGCAGATTAGCTACCTTTAAATAATGTGGGGTTTTTTTAACAGGGCGTTGGAATAAGAGGAAGGTGAAAAAATATTTTGGCATCTTAATCATTCTGGATTTGGCTTCCCAGCACTTCCTCACTTGGAATTTTGCAGCTCCCTGCAGGTTTATCAGAAGCCGAGTGCGGCTTTAATCGGGGCTGGCGGGCCTTGGGGCTGAGGGCAGGCGCTGGAACAACTGTTGCTGCACTTGACAGGATGCACAGATACATCGATTAACCTTGCTGCCTGGAGGAATTCTCCTCAGATATTTTAATTCCTGGTTTAGGTTCGAAATAAAAGAGAGCCGCACTGAGCAGCCTGACCTTATTGGGTCGTGGGCCAGAGAAGATTCACAAGTTGAGGTTTAAACATGGGGGGTTTTGAGGTGAGATTTTTCAAGTCTTCCTTCAGAGGCCTGTGCTGCTCCTTCCTCTGATGGACTCAGTTGGAGGAGCGTGGTGCCCTTGAAAATGTTGTCTTGAGGGATTCTTGCTTTCTGTATGGGAAAAAAGGACATTTAGCAAGTGTCCAGGCTTTTAACCTTGTAACCTGTAGCTACATCTACTTTTTCTATCTTTTATCTTTTCCACTTTACATGGCAAGAGAATTTTCTCTCTTGTCTAAATGCCGTCTTAGAGGTAGGAAAGTGGTTGCCATTATCTTCTTCTCTGAGTAAAATTCTCAGGTCTGCTAAAAAGTACATGTCAATTGTCACATTAAAACTTCCCCAGGCTTAGTGGCTGCCCTCAGGGCTTGGCACTCCTGCATGCATGGAGAAGGTGTAGCTGGCAGGGGAAAGTCTGTCAAAAATGAGTTATGTAGGTGGATTCTGATAATAATCTGACGATCTGCTCGACTTTATGAGAGCCCATTTAAACTTCAGCTCTGTTCTCTTTGAGTTCTAATGTGAAAGATGAAAAGCAAGATGCAATACATGGAGGGGGGGAAGAAAAGTGATTTCAGATTTCCCCAGACGTGTGTGAGGCCAAGAGACAGAACCAGGGTCTCCTGCTGGTTTTTCACGAGAAGGGAAGGTTGCACATCCCTGTATTGCTTTAATTTAGCAGCTGATTTCCATATATGTGGGTGCATGTGGTTCCTCAGACAGGCCAGGAGCAGCCGCGTGGGTGAGCCCTGCCCTTTTACATGGGCAGCTGCCAGCAAGGAAAGGATCTGGAGAGAAGTGGGGTCAGCTTTTGGGGCCAAAACTGCTGCTTTTGGAACCCTCTAAGGAGTAAATGCATGTTGGGATGCCAGGACGAGTGTCTGGCAATTCAAATGCCTGCTGGTAAGTGCAGAATTTTAGAAGATGAGAGCTGGCAGGGATGTCAGGGTTCCACCTGCTCTCTTTCACTCTCTCAAGGTGGCAGTGTGAATGTTGTGCTCTACCAGCGTGTGGCAGGAGCATTCTCTAACATTTCTGCAGGCTTTGAAAAGCTACTCAGGTGTGTGAGATAAGCGTCTAGTTTTAACTAATTAACAGGTTTAACTGACTTTTTTCAGCATAGCTTCAAATGAGCCCAGTAGGCCCAGTTAAGCTGAAAACCTAAGTGCAGTGTAACCGGGTTTTGCCTTTAACGGGCTGAACTTGGAATTGCTCCCTCATTAAGGCTGGATATGCTCACTCTCTCCATCTTTTTGCTGAAGACTGATGTGGCAGAGGCATTGAACACGTATTTTTCTTCGAGCACCATCAGTTAGGAGAGCTCTGTCCTTTTACACTAAGTAAAATCATAGACTTGAGTAAAATACATTCTTGGCTTGCTGATAGACCATAACCAAGACTCATAGAAGAATTGATCAAGGTATGCTCCCAAGAGAAATAGGTTTGGCATAATGCTCAGGAGTTTTTACCTGGTTTTATCACTGTCTGAAGCAGTCATTTGTCCTGGTGTTCCCATATTATTTTGGACAGGAATTTCAGAGCAGCTTTGATCTGTCATCAGCTTTGGTCCTCCTTGTGCTGAAGCTTTTCTTTATTGATTACTTTCCCAAAAAGTTGGAGTTCTGTTAAAAGGGCTTGTCTTTTCCCCCCTTGTATTTTCTTCTTTCCTTTCTCAACCGTTTTTGGCCAGCTGTCACCCTTGGGAAGTCCTCAGCTTATTTCTGGAGGAATTGCTATTTCCATGGCGTTGTCTTTGTTTATCTAGACTTGGAATCAGACTTCCTGCGTTTGGGGGCTGCTCACCTCGTCTGGTTTGAGGAGATGGTTGTTTATTTTCTTCTTTTTATTTTTCCCTGGGGTGTGGGGGATGTGTGAGCACAACTTTGTCAGTAATATCTACAAATCTCTGATTATCCAGTGTCATTTACACCATTAATATATAAATGAACCTTTTGTGTACCTTCCTCTTTTAGAAACGTGATGGTACCAATTTTGAAGAATACTCTTCTGTGGTGCAAGATTTTTTGTTTTCTCCTTACTCTCCTAATTTGGAGTAGATGAATATAACTTTCATATCTCATTTCTGTACTCACAAGTTGTATTTCGTATGTCTGAATAAGGACGTGGCAGATCTGCTGTAACGGGAAATAAGCAGTTTATTTAAATTCAGTTTCAGTGGTAAAATGATAGAGAACCTCTGTTCCCTCCTTCCACCAGTAGTTGTGAAGCTTTCAGGCTTTAAGCCACTCCTCTGCCTTTGTTTAGTCCAAATTTGTCAACAGGTTAATCAGTGAAGGGCACAAAAACAAACAGTATATGCTCCTTAAAAAATGAGGTTGAAAAGCAGTGGCTCAGTGACACCCCCAAATCCTCTTACCTGCTAAATGAGTTGCAGGATCAGCAGGAATGTTTCTAAAATTACAGCCCAGTCATTAATTCAGGCTGCTGCTGCATGTTGCCAAGTGTCTAACTGGCCCTTTTGATGTGGGGTAGCCCATTTTGTATGCAGCTTGCAGCATTTTCACAGCAGGGCTGAGCACAGGAACGCTTGATGTATATTCTGAATGGATGCTGCTTTGTACTTGTCACTGTGGTGTAAAAAATACCTTCAGTTAACCGAGGATACGATAATAAATGAAAAGCAGAATTGTGTTGGTGGTTTCCTGAACTGTCAATTATATACATTAAGACATTTTTGTCAAGTTATTTTTGTCATATTTATTTATACTCTGGATTTATAAGTCTACACATTCTCCCAGTAGCGGTATGTCACTTTTGATGCTGATTTTTCCCCCTTTTTCCCGTTGTTCTTTGCAGGTCTGCTATAAAAGCGCTGCGTCCTGGTGGGTCCTTGGTCTATTCCACGTGCACCCTCTCCAGGGCAGAAAACAGTGATGTGATCGATCTCATCCTGAGCTCCTGCAGGAATGTGCTGCCCGTGGATATCAGCGGGATGGCCAGAGGTGCTTCCCAGGAATTCGCTTTCCTCAGTGGGACTCAGCACCATGAACTGCTGGTTCTCCCAGAGAAAGGGAGAGCGTGGGGTCCCATGTACGTGGCTAAATTAAAGAAAGTCTCCTCCTCCTGATGCCTGTTGGTTGTTTGTAAGCAGTGGATGATAAATTAATGATGATATAAATACAGTACGTGTATATGAGCACATCCAAGGCAACGGAATTCAGTGTTGCGGTTTTCTGATCAAAAGGAAGCAAGAAATTTAACTTATTTTAACTTAAAATACTGAATGTGCCTTCCAGCGTGGGCTTGTGGGCCTCTGAGAAGTCCTCAGGAAGTCAAGGGAGCTTTGTATTGTTTCCAAGGTGGTGCTTTTAAAGGGATTTGGATTCTAGAATAGAGGCTTAATGTGGGAGAGTTTTGCACTGGTTTTGGTTCTTGTGTTTACTACTTGGTTCTAATACAGTATGTTTTCTAAATAAATGGTGTTCAGTGGTCTGAAGTCATGGAAATGCTTCATTCTCTCTGAACACATCTAAAACTGATTTGTGTGTACAGAGTCATCTTCAAGCGCTGGCAGAACAGGTCTCATATTTGCTCAGTTGTTTACTTTAAAAAAAAAGGTGTCTTTTGCTTACCGATGCAAATGTCAGCAGTTAGATGAAGTTAGATGAACACCTGCTTTTTTTTTTTTTTTTTTTAATTCATTAATATTTTCCTGTTTTGAGCTTGCAAAAATACGAATTGAAAGACCAGTGGTGTACATATTGCAGCCTAGGCTTGCCTTGAAGCAGAGTGGAACCCTTTCATCCCCGAGGGTTCTTTCCCAGATGGAAGGGGATAATCACTGTTTTAAGGGACAGAGGTAGGTGAGTTGCTCATGTGGAAATGGGGGTGTGTGACATCATATATTTATTAATTTCACAGAATCACAGAGTGGTTTGGGTTGGAAAGGACCTTAAAGATGATCAAGTGCCAACTTCCTTGCTGTGGATAGGGACACCTTAGACCAGGTTACAAAGTCCCATCCTTAAATTAAACACTTCAGGGATGGGGCATCCACACCTTCTCTGGGCAGCCAGTTCCAGTGCCTCATGGCCCTCACTGGAAAGAAATTCTTTTTAATATCAAATCCAAATCTGCCTTCCTTCAGATCGAAAACATTTAGTGTATTTTCTGTGTGTATTACGCAGTTTGCCCTCAGAACACTGCTGTACCTTCTGCTGAGGCAAACAAATGCACCGGAGGTGCTGAAACCTCACGCTTTGCTGTGTGAGCTCTCACTGTTACCCCTTCCCCTGCTTTGGGATGCAAAACGTTTGAGGTGGCCCTGTAGGGTTAAATTACCAGCAATATCTCTGAAAACTTGAGAGACTGTGGAGTTCACGCAGTTTGAGTATGCAGATGATACTGTGAAAAGACCTGACAGCGTCTGTCCCAGGAACAGTAAATGTAATATCCAGGTTTGGAGTCACGTTGGGCTGCTGGGTGAAACAACCATACCTTTGGCAAATAGCTTCCCTCAGTTTCATTTGCCCCGTGGAAATTGAAATGGAAAGGCGAGAATGTGACTTGCTCAGGGATGGAATTGAAATACGTGCTTGAATGGGATGGTTGAGGGGGACATGGGCTGGGTAATCACAGGAAGAACAAAGAGACCCTTGAAAGCTGAACTTCTCTCAGTCCCAGCAGATGGGCAAATCCCCGTGAGCTGCTTTAGACCTGAACCCTGCAGCAAGGCCTCCTGGTGTGTCTAAAAGCTGCCCTGAGCTCTGCACAACCCTTTCCAACTAGTCTGAAAATGCACCAACAGGAGAGGTAAAAACAAGGCTGATTAATAGGTGATACTTATTTTTGTTGTACTTGATGAATTTTTGGTTTGTACTTTATCAGTGTGCTGTGGAATTGTTTCATTGTTTTTTTTTTCTTCTGTTCTAATCAGTTCTGGCTGGTGACAGGAATTTGGTGAGCACGTGTGAAGTGAGAAGGGAAAAGCAGAAAGGGTGGAGGCAAGCTTGTAGAGGTGAGGGGCAAATTTTGCACATGCTGGCAAATAGGGTCCACTCAAAGATACTTCTGACTTCTGCTCCCCTTTTATTACAAGGCTGCAACATTTTCCCTTTTTACACCTTTTTTGGGGAGTGTTTTTTTGTTTTTTGGAGGGGTTTTTTTTGTGTTTTGAGGGTTTGTTTGTTTGTTTGTTTGTTTGTTTTTAGGGTTTTGTTGTTTTTGTTTTGGGTTTTTTTTTTTGCCAGGTAATTATAATTTAATTTCTTGCCACGTCCTTCCTCCTCTTTCCTGAGCAATGCTGATGGAGATGGGGTGGAAAACAAGTCAGCCTTTCTATCGTAGAAGAAATTGCATCCTCAAGTGAGATGAAGGCAGGAAAATGACCAATTTTGTTGGACTGGGGAGTCCCAGAGAAATCTTCATGGTCTCTAATGAAACTGCCCACAGTTGTACGCATAGCACACACCAGTGCCAGCCCCTCAGAGACAACAGGGATCTCTGGAGTTCAGCTGCCCTCGTGCTTTTCTGCCCTTCCCTTTTCCAACATCCAAGAAGTCGCTTCCCTTTTTCAGGCACAGTAAGAAATTGGAAAACCTTATCTAAAGGCCATTTCAGTATTTACAAAATTTTATCCTTTATTCAGTGGCATCTGACACAGTTCAATTATGGCTTGTCAAAAGCATTCTCCACTGTGGAGTGGAGTGGAAAAACAGATTCCACACTGTCTGTGGACTGATGCAGCTGACTGATGGGGACTAATGAACTCGTGGCTTTCTCAGAAAGGTGTGCCAAGAGAAGGAGAAGCACCCTTGAAGGAGGGGCAAAATGAAAAGATCAGGACCACAGCAGTGGGTGAAAAATGAAATACTGGAGAATAGACCGGCTTTTAGCATGGAAGAGCAGCAGTGCCGCAGCCTGTTCAGGAAAAGCTCTCCGAGTGGAGAGGAGAGTTCCTCTGGGGGAGAGCAGTGGGAGAGCCCCAGGTGCCTTACTGGGCTGGGAGGGTCCCCCTCACTTCATTTGACTGTCTTAGAAGGAGAACTGAGGACATCAGTAATGAGAACTGCAGTGGGATTGCTTTAAACTTGCAGGGTCTTTAACCTATAAGCATTTAAATCAAATGTGTCTACCTGTTTCTTGCCAGACAGATGGCTGTATTGGTAGGTGCTCCTATCAGAAAAGTTGATTTGGTGAGTGGGAGGAAAATTTGAGAATCGGGCCTGGCTGTAGTAGAATATGGCTTGCTTCTAAGCTGATGTAACTTTATGCAGTATTGGCTCTAAATGAGATTCTTTGTTCCAGGGGAAATTGGAACAGCACATGCTGTTAACTTCTCTTAACTTCCAGGGAAAAGTGAAATTCAGAGTTCTCTGTTTGCCACACCTGGGTCAGAGCACACAGGGCACAGTCACTGGTCACAGCTTTTAGACGTCACCCCATCAGGTGATTCCTGACTGAAGACTGGTTTTAATCAGACAGATCAAAATCAGTTGTCAGAAAATGTTTTCAGTGTCTGATCTTCCTGTCTGCATCCTATGACTTGAGGTCAAGGTCTAATGACCTTGGAAGTTTTTATTTTCTTAGTAGCTGTACATAGTTTTCAACAGGGCCGAGCGTTGTGCAGCTTCCACAGCTCCATTTCAAAAATGTTCTGTGTGCTACCAAAACAAAATGCCTGGATCAAAGAGTCGCAGCTGCTCTTGAGAGGGAGAGATGGAACATAAACCTGGGTCAGTTTTTGTACTCCACAGAGGAATTTCTGCACCCTACAGCTGAATCCGAGGTGGTTCTTCACATCAGCGTTTTCTGCTGTTTTCTCTGAGATGTTCCTTTGCACATGGTCATTGTGGTGTTGTGGTGATGTGACCCTTCGTGGCCTCAGAGGAAAAAGAAATGGATCTGCTGCCCTAAACCCACAGGCAATAATCCTATAGCGAGAGGTGCTGCGAATGTTGCTGCAGAACTATTTTTTTTAAGATGATAAAGGCACTAGAAGGCAGCACAGCAATCCAAGTTTGAATGGAGGCAGCACTTCAGCTGGCCAGTGACATTCTCACCTTGCTTCCAAAATGATGCTTCCCTGACGTGCAGCTTTCATCTTTAAGGAGCCCAGGCATTTGGCCTGACCTCACTTCTGACGAGGCCGATCAAATAAATCAAAACAGAAAAGGGGCTTGTTTGCCTGCAGTGTCAGAGCAGATGTCGCAGCCATCCACAGGAGATTTAGGCTGATGTTGCTGTGTCTCAGTCCCCTGTGCTGCTCTGGGGTAATTCTTGTCCAGCAGCATCTGTGCTGGGGATGGGCCCCGACATGATTCCTGCTGATTCTCCCCATCCCCAGTGACTGCCTTTGCTGCGGGGAAGATCTTTAGAGTCACATCTCGTCAGTGAGAATCTGTGAATGGCTTTCAAACCACCTTTTGATGTCATTTGGCAAAACTTCTGTCTCAGAATAAGTGTTGCAGCAACTTAACCTGCTTGAGGTGCCTTGACCTGAGTGAGGGGTGCCTCAAAACGTAGCACATCTTTTAGATCTACATTTTCCTCTTTGATGTGCCGGGTCCGTATTGAACATCCTACCCCAAAAGATAGAGGAGACTCGGGTGCTCTCTGCCCTGACCAAAACAGGCTAAAGCCCAGAAGTGTGATGAGGCAGTAGGGAGAAGGTGGGAGAGGAGCAAATAAATAAAAACAAAAAGGTGGCTTCATTTTTTAATGATTTCAGCCCTATTGAGAACCATCCCGCCCCTGACAAATGAGCAGCCCCTCCTGCCTGTACTTGGATGTAGTTGGCCATGAAAAGCAGGGAAAAATGTCACTGGCAAAGTTCTCAAAAAGTATTTCCTAATTGTCCCAAAGTGGAATAAAATGCTAAATGCAAATTCAGATATACATAGATACTTAGGAAGGTATTTTGCTTTGTTGATACACGCCAGGAAAAATCTATCTTGTCTGAATGTGTGATTAAGTAGCTGATGGAATAATTCTTTACAGGTAGGAGAGCACGCCAGAACATTTGAGTGGTGTAAAGCAGGGCTGCGGAGAGGATTAGGAAAGGTACAAGGAGGAGCAATTTTGTGTTGGCAGGAAGTAGACTTAATAGTACTTTTTTATCTGTAATTTTTATGATTCTGTGGCTAACCAGGGAAATGTTTAATGTTCCTTGTACAGCAAGTGAAGGTAGAAGAAGGCAAATTGACATCCCCAGCACTGTTATAATTCATTCCATTACTTCAACAGGGCTTTTATATTGTCACGCCCATAAAGCGCCAGTGTGCACGCTCAGAGCCAATCCATCTTTATATACTGCTGCTGATCCCATTGAAGGCAATGGCAAAACTCCCATCAATTTTAATGGCACTGGGATATGGCCCATTTTGTAGATATACAATGGATATTTCCTGCACACACAATTTTTTTTTTATTATTTTTTTTTTGTGTATAACGTGCCCCTCATCCGAGGTTCAGAGAGTGCTTTACAAAGTGGTGAAGTCACAGCCATTGATGTCGTCTCCGGCTGATGAGATAATGTGATCTGCCTTCAAAAACAGGATTTAAAGGTCGACTTTTATTTATCTACCTATTTTTTAATTTGTTAGGGGCGCAGGATGCAACGCAGAACGTCTCCCTGTGCGGAGTGCTGCCTTTGAAAAATTTGCCCAGATGAATTGCAGGAGGTAACTGTGTTAGAAATAGATGCTGCACTTGCAAGGTTAACATTATGCTACAGCGCTTAAAAACTAGAAAGCATCAAAGAAAATTGAAGGCAGTATGGATCAGTGGGTTAGTACATAACACAGCAGTCTGCAGCACCAGAGGCTAAGAAAGGTCCCTTTTGAAAAGCAGCTGTTTGGATAGCGACTCACTCAATCAGCAAGGCGCAAACAAACAGAAATTAATTAGATGAGTATTTTAACTCACGTTCTAATTGGGAGATGCTTGGAACAGAAGTAAGGTGCCTCTTTCCTGCAGAACCCGTCGCCCTTGAGCCTCTTTAAAGAGAATGGACTATGTATGGGCCATATTTTTAGCGGCTGTAAACCTTGTTGGTTATGCATTGAAAGCTCTGGATTCATAGCAGCTTTCAACGTGTGCGGAGTGGAAATGGAGTGACCTGCCAGGCTGATGTTTTCACTCAGGAAGCTCCCTTTCCTCACCCTAACGTGTGCTGGAGAGCAGCACATTCCCGCTTCAATGCAGGAGCAAGGTTTGCATTTGAAGACTCAGACAAGAAGTTCGCAGTGTAACTAAAACTTTTAGGATGTAGTTGTGAGTTATGTGCTGGTCGAGAGTAAATAATTCAGCGGGCCTCGCTGTACAACACCCTTGCACTTAGCTCTGGCTGCACTCACAGCTCCTGCCGTTGGATTATGCGGAGATTTAGGAACCCTTTGCTTAGCTGGGTGTACACAGGAACACATCCAGCTTTCCTTGAAGCACAAGTGCCTCAGGCAGTGCCAGGACATTGAAGAGTCCCTTTTTCTGATGGTGTTTAAGTGGCTGTGCTGCCTGGGGATGAACAGACAAATGCCACGGTGCTGAAGGGCAGGAGCATCATCTCAATGCACGAGCAGCCCTCTTGTACCCAGATCTTTACAGCCCTCCTGGAAAACAGCACTGATCTAGGACATGGGAATTAACTGCGTTTGGTGGGCTGCTTTCCAGGTTTGTTTGTGTTGTTTATTTAAAATACGTAAGTAGCGGGATATTTTGCTTTATTGCTTTTTATTTTGCTTGGGAGGGGTTGTCTGTTTTAAATCACAGATACAACATTGACCTGGAGTGCCAGGCTGGGATTTGTATTCCCCAGAGGTTCTCAGGAGATTGCAGACCTTGAATTCCAGTGCTGAAAGCGGTGCCAGGTGGAGCGAGCTGTGTCCCAAGCGCTCAGCCGTGCAGCACAGCACCATTCCTCGTACAGCCCCTGCGAACCACCACGGGGGCTTTGCGGAGGGAGAGGCTCAGCGTGGGTCAGAGTTCAGTTCCTGGCTCCTTCTTCTGTTGATTTCCTTTGGCAATTTGCTACTGCTGTGATTTTTAAAAGCGCTTAGTGTAGGCCTAAGTGCTATCCAAAATCAGATCTTCTCATCGCCTTACCTGAAAACAGAGTTAGGACTTACTGGAGCCCATTTGCTGGTTTGTCCTCAAAGTCTCCAGGATTTTTTTTTTTTTTTTCTCCTCTGTCTCCTGATAATCATGCACACAAGTGAGCCATACGGATCCTGGAGCAACAAAACCACGCTTGTCCCAGTGGCATTTGCTAACTTCCACAGAATCACAGAACCACTGAAGCTGGAAAACACCTCCAAGATAGATCATGGATTCCAAACGTTGAATCTCAACTAAACCATGGCACTGAGTGCCACATCCAGTCACTTCTTGGAGGCTTTCGGGGATGGTGACTCCACCACTCCCCTGAAAAATCTGTTCCAGTGCTTGACAACCCTCTCAGTGAAGAAATTCTTCCTGATTTCCACCCTGAGCCTCCCCTGCTGCAATTCACACCTTTGTAAAGGTCTGGCTCGACTCCACCAATTTTCAGAAGACAGCCGATCCGGGAATTTATTTCCTAAGTTACAAGGCTATTCTGTGCTTCGAGGATTCACTGGTTTTGCTGAGAATGTACAATGCTTTAGTAGCAGAGGGTGAGGATGAAGAAAGCTTTTTACCACACTTTTTTCTTTTCCAATGTGTGTTCTCAAATGACAGTCTGGCAATCCACAGCAGCTGTCAGTAACCTGCAAATTATTTCTGCCCTCCCTAGCAGATGTCACTGTGGCTGTTAGCAATACACTGTGATGTCCAGAGATTACAAAGATTGGAATATGCGGAAGTTTTTAAACAAAAATTGTACAAAATGTTCTTTCTTCGACAAAAAACCCCAAAACAAACAAACAAAAAAACCACCAACCCCAAAGCATAGATGCCTGGCTTTCTGACAAAAGTCTACCTCCTTTTTTTTAATTATTATTTTTTGCAGAATATGAACTGCTCTACTTCTGAACTCAGCTTTGCTTTAGTCTAAGATATAAGCTGCTTTTTTAAGTTATTGATGCTTGACCCATGAAATTGAAAATTACACATAAAATGGAATTTAAGCCCACATTTCCCATGCTGGAAACAAAATACTGTCGAGTGAAACAGCTATCTAGAAGATCTAATAAAAAAGAAAATTAAGGTAATTATAATAATGGCTGGAACACCAATTTTTCCAGTTATTTCCAGGTGCTTTCTAGTGGCAGAAATCTTTGAAAAAAGAATCTTAAGAGTATTGGGAACAGAACTCTGTACTTCTGGGTTTGCCCCCTTTCAATGGTCTTGGATAAATTTGTAGCTGTGGAGCTTCTAACAATATGCAAGCAGCACATTCTTTGTCATGAAAACTTGGGTGTGGTTTGTTTTACCTCTTTGATTGTTTGAGTATTGATTTTTCTTCATAGACTTTGAATAAGAGGAACATTTGGAAAAAAATAAACCTATGCTAGGGAGAAGTATCCTAAAGTTCCTGAATCTTCTGAAGTTTCTTCTTTTCCCTTTTTCTTTCTGTTGAGGAAAAGAGAGAGGGAAAATTGCTGTTTCTGAAANATGTATATAAATATATACAGAGAGAGATGTATATTGGTATGTATATTCACAGGAGACTGTATGAAAATGTAATGACACAAATGTAATTTTCACTTCAATTTCGGAGAATAAAGCAAACCCATCTTCTGTGGGCCATAGCTCTCCCACATCGCCTGCCTCAGAAAATGAGACTTGAATTTTTCCAATGAAATCAGAATGCCATGGCCTTGACCTGAATAGAAACAAATGTTAAAAAAAATATTTGTACAGAAGATGCAAGTGTAATCCATGGGACTTCTCTGGCTGTTAATTTGTGAGCATTGTTAATTCAGTAGCAATGGTCTATGTTAGTGCAGCTGAGTGTCAATATTCACACATGCGATTATATCCATTAAAAATGCTCCATTTGCCTTTTTTTTTCCCCCGCTCCTAACATGCATGATCAGTTTCAAGTATAACACTCTCAAATTTGTATTATATTCAGCCAATCCAGATCTCATTATGTTGGACAAACACTGTACAGGAGGAAAGTGGATCACATAAATGCTCCTAATATTATTCATGAATTTTCCTACTGCAGTGGTTTGGAAATATGCTGCAAATATTCTCTTATAAATTACTTTGTTTAAGTTCTGGTATTGTATTTCTGTGGGGTTTTTTTTTTTGGTTGTTGTGAGTTTTTTGTTTTGTTTTTTGGTTTTTGGTTTTTTTTGGTTGGGTTCGTTTTTGGGGTTTTTNCCTGAGCCTCCCCTGCTGCAATTCACACCTTTGTAAAGGTCTGGCTCGACTCCACCAATTTTCAGAAGACAGCCGATCCGGGAATTTATTTCCTAAGTTACAAGGCTATTCTGTGCTTCGAGGATTCACTGGTTTTGCTGAGAATGTACAATGCTTTAGTAGCAGAGGGTGAGGATGAAGAAAGCTTTTTACCACACTTTTTTCTTTTCCAATGTGTGTTCTCAAATGACAGTCTGGCAATCCACAGCAGCTGTCAGTAACCTGCAAATTATTTCTGCCCTCCCTAGCAGATGTCACTGTGGCTGTTAGCAATACACTGTGATGTCCAGAGATTACAAAGATTGGAATATGCGGAAGTTTTTAAACAAAAATTGTACAAAATGTTCTTTCTTCGACAAAAAACCCCAAAACAAACAAACAAAAAAACCACCAACCCCAAAGCATAGATGCCTGGCTTTCTGACAAAAGTCTACCTCCTTTTTTTTAATTATTATTTTTTGCAGAATATGAACTGCTCTACTTCTGAACTCAGCTTTGCTTTAGTCTAAGATATAAGCTGCTTTTTTAAGTTATTGATGCTTGACCCATGAAATTGAAAATTACACATAAAATGGAATTTAAGCCCACATTTCCCATGCTGGAAACAAAATACTGTCGAGTGAAACAGCTATCTAGAAGATCTAATAAAAAAGAAAATTAAGGTAATTATAATAATGGCTGGAACACCAATTTTTCCAGTTATTTCCAGGTGCTTTCTAGTGGCAGAAATCTTTGAAAAAAGAATCTTAAGAGTATTGGGAACAGAACTCTGTACTTCTGGGTTTGCCCCCTTTCAATGGTCTTGGATAAATTTGTAGCTGTGGAGCTTCTAACAATATGCAAGCAGCACATTCTTTGTCATGAAAACTTGGGTGTGGTTTGTTTTACCTCTTTGATTGTTTGAGTATTGATTTTTCTTCATAGACTTTGAATAAGAGGAACATTTGGAAAAAAATAAACCTATGCTAGGGAGAAGTATCCTAAAGTTCCTGAATCTTCTGAAGTTTCTTCTTTTCCCTTTTTCTTTCTGTTGAGGAAAAGAGAGAGGGAAAATTGCTGTTTCTGAAATAGGCAGTTGAAGAAGGATAATATAAAATCTTCCCGGAAAGCACATCCTCTGTTGAATTAAAAGGAAAATGTGAATTCCCTTTCCCTCTTTACATGATCCCTTTTGTCTGTCTGCGAATTCAACAGTGGCAAAGTGACGCTGTCAAAGTCGTTTTCTCTTCCTTGGAGTCTTGGGCCTTCAAAATCATTTCAGCACGTTGAAAATGTCAATGAAACTTAATGCTTAAAATGGGCAAAGTTTCAGTTCTATAAGACAAACTCTTCAGGTGCACAACTGCTGGTGGAGGAAAGTCTCACTGATCCGCTGTGGGCGGATTTTAATAAAAATTTGTGTAGATTTGTGTGGGAAAAGCAAAGTTTTGTTGGAATACCTGCAACTGGTCTACGCTATTTAATGGATTATTCTTATAATGAGCTAAGCAGGATCAGGCATGAACAGGGGTGAAATTCTGCAGTTCTACCTACCTATCCTATCCCACCTAATATTTCCTGGCTTTATTCTCAGAATGGAAGAGACTTTTATGCTCTCTGCCTGGTGAAAACTGCTGTTCAAAATTTATGCAGGGCTTGCAAACGAGTGGAAGTTTTCTGTCTAATCCTATTTGAATTCCTGCAGCTGTAAACCTCAACTTTTAGTGTCTGGAATGGTCATAAGTTNCTCCATTTGCCTTTTTTTTTCCCCCGCTCCTAACATGCATGATCAGTTTCAAGTATAACACTCTCAAATTTGTATTATATTCAGCCAATCCAGATCTCATTATGTTGGACAAACACTGTACAGGAGGAAAGTGGATCACATAAATGCTCCTAATATTATTCATGAATTTTCCTACTGCAGTGGTTTGGAAATATGCTGCAAATATTCTCTTATAAATTACTTTGTTTAAGTTCTGGTATTGTATTTCTGTGGGGTTTTTTTTTTTGGTTGTTGTGAGTTTTTTGTTTTGTTTTTTGGTTTTTGGTTTTTTTTGGTTGGGTTCGTTTTTGGGGTTTTTTTGGGGTTTTTTTGTTGGGTTTTTTTGGGGTTTTTTTTTTTTGGTCCTTCTTTTCTGTGATTTGTTTGGTTTTTTTCCACAGTAGATTGCTGGGCAGAATATTTTGAGTCACGGCTTTATATCCCTTCATCCAAGAATTTTGCAGTGAAGGGGATGCAAATAAATCTGGAGCTGGAAGGGAACCACCAGAAAAAAGGTCAAAGTTTTGAGGTCAAACCGCTCACTGTACAGGGCTTTCTAGGGCAATCACCACCTTTTTCCTCCCTTTTCTGGTGTTTCTGCAAGGTCTGGTGTTACTGGGTTCTGATCCACATCTGAATATTTATTGGGAAATACACACCTGGTGAAACACATTCCTGTTGATGTGGAAGTAGGTGAGCCCAGCTGGAATAAGCTGCCTTTTTTTGTTGGGTTTTTTTTTTTCCCTTGGATCTGTCCCCAGATTATCACATTGCATGGAAGAAAGAATCTTTCTGAATGCAACATATCAAATCCTGACATCCAATAAGATGAGAATTCCTATTTGAGAGAGCAGAGACCGAGCAGAATTTTAACCTTGAGAGAACGACCTAATTCAGATGGTGATTCCAAAATCAGAAAAAAAAACCCCACAGGCTAGAGGTGTCCAATTTGTCATGCCAAAGAAATATTTATCTTTACAGTCTAAACATTGTCCCGTACCCAGTTCTGCACATTCCTGGCTTTGATTAAACAGCCTTGTCCTTTTCCAGCTGTCAGCCAGGATCCAGACCTGCTGTATCAGGTCTGACAGTTGTCACTGAGTTTGCTCTTCCCCCCACTATTTTCTGTGGGTCTCTGATCCTTCAAGCTTAGGGTGATGAAGGTAATTAGCTAAATGGTTGTTCTCTAAATATAGAGAAGCCTTCTAGGTAAGGGCGTAGAAGGAATTAACCTTTTTTGCCTCCACACACGCCTCCTAAAGATTTGTACAATTGATTTCACACAGGTAACAAATTAAAGTTTAACAACAGTGTGACAAATACACTTTAGTTTTGCAGCTTTTTTTTTTTTTTGGTTGGTTGGTTAAGATTTTTTAGGAGAACATGGATATGCACAGCTGTTCCCCCCGTCAAGATCTGTTTTCATGTGGTTCTTTTCTGACATCTGAACTAACCATGTAAAATCAAATTAGGAAAGAGGATAAACTGCTTTGAGGTAGAGTTGCTCACAGGCTTTTAGGTATTTTTGATCTCAGTCTGCTATACTCAAGTGTGGTAATGGATAATTCATTTGCTAAACTGGAATAAGATTTTAGAACTAAAACCTCATGTCAGAAAATTGGTAAATTGAAGCCAAGAAGTCAAAAGATAATGAAAGCAGTCATGTATGTCTAACAAAAGATGAGTGTGCATGTCCTGCTTTTAAAACTCAGGAGTATAAACATTGAATGAAACTTGCTCAATGGAACCAAAGTCCATCACTGAAGGAACCACCCTATAAACAGGAATTTGCAATACAAATTAAAGAAGCTTACTTCACAAATCTTTTTAACTGTTTATTCTGTATAATCGACTGTATTTTAAATGGGTTGATTCAGATATACAGATCTCAGCTTGAGATGTGATTTCCATCTGAGCTGGAGCTCTTCACTTTGTTTTTTTTTTGTTTTTTTTTTTTTTAATAGACATATGTATATGCTTCATATCCATCAATGATTAAACATATGTGCTTTGCCTTTCAGAAAATCAAACACATGATGTGTGATCCAGAGCTGGCTGAATCAAGGAAACAACTACACTGACTTTAGGCATCACCTTTGATGTGTAAATGTGAGGGCGTTTGGCACTTTTGAAAAGAAAAGTTTTCCTTCTCTTTTGGTAATCTATGACTTTCTTGCCCTTCATCACAACGAGAAGTCTTTCCTAATTTGCAGTGGTGAATGAAAAAAAAAAAACCTTTTCCCCTAATGAACTTTTTGCACTAGCAACTATGCATGGCTGCTGCTTCAGTAAATGGTATGCTGTTGTTTTTTCATTCTTTTTTTGTCAGCGTTAGCTCATCTTTATTTAGGATGCTTCATCATTTACTATTCAATGTTCTGTCCTCTGTCTGCGGAAATAATGAAACAACAATTAGAAGAATGTTGACTGCAGCACGTGTCCTCTTTGAAAGGTGGGAACAGTTCACAAACGCTGTTTTCTCCGAGCAGTTAGCAGCGCAGTTTGGGAAAGTGCTCACAAACAAATGTCTTTCAGGGCTCTCACACAGCATCATTTTTAAAGGTTCTGCTTTTGTCGGAGAATTAAGCTAACAACCATCTGCCTCCTGTCTTAGAAACACTGGACTAAATCCAGACTGGGAGGTGGTAGCCTCACCTGCCCTGAGCCGGGTTCACTTTAATACTAATTGCAATTCCCAGTAGCTGTAATTGCCTCAGGGAGCGTGCCAGGAGGGAGCAGCATCGCCCTTCTCTCTTCCCCTGCTTGCTGCAGCCCCGCTCCGAGAGAGATGCCCCAGGGCAGGAGTCAAAATCGAGCAGTTCCTGTGTTTTTTGTGTGTTCTTCCTTCCCCTGTCTGCATCCTGCCCGCCCGGGACCTCCCCTTCTCCTCCCTGATGGAAACTCACCTTCTCCTCTCAGCTCCTGGGCATGTCCCTCGGCGTGGTCAACCCCAGATTACTCAGCGCCCTTTCGCCTGGTGAAAAACGAGATTCGCTTTCTTGGTAAAATTTAAGAAGTTTAATAAAAAGATAATTAAGAGACGGACATAAAACAAATGGTTATGGCCGGGTGCTTGGCATTCGACCAAAAGCACACCTACCCTCTCAAAAACACCCTTTAAATCCCTTCCTGTTGCACTAGCCTGTTGTATATTTACAGACCATTAGGCATTATTCAAACATTCTTTTTGAGTTTAGATGTTCTTTTGCTTGGTTTTGACTTTCAACTTGTCTTAGATTAAATCAATATTTTATTTCTCCTCGTGGTTCCATCCTGTTGTTCTTACACTCCCTGATAACGGAGAGGCAATAAATTCTTTTGGGATTCTGCTTTCTGTCACTGTTACCTTCACCCAGACCGGGTAATCCACAAATTGCCTTCACCATTCTCTGTTAGTTACATGAATAAAAGCATCACACAATCTTTATGTTAATATTATACCATGGCCTAATGTATATTAATCACACTACTATTTCTAAGTTTTGTTAATAGCAGAAATAATTAAAAAACCCTTACATTCATACAGCAAAGTTATTCTAACATTATACATATAGCATTCATTTTAACATTTGCAAAAAGCCAATAACAGAATATGTATTTATAACACCCTTGTTCCTTACCACTTCTATTTAACCCTTCCCACCAACATCCACTTTACATCCATTTACACAAAACCTTCCTTTATTCTCAATGCTGTTTGTCTGGGATTTTTAATGTTTTAGAATGTGCTAAGTAGCATCTAACACAGACATGTATTTTTATCGTTGCACAAATGCAGAGTGGTTTTCCATCAATAAATAAGTTGGAACTCCAACGCCTGATTGCCTATAATAGTTTTCAAACCATGGACCAGGTTCTGTACCTCTAAACTCAGATGGTGCAGCACTAATAATCCAGATTTTAATCTTGCATGCTGCTTTTATAATTTTATAAATTTATAAAGGAAGGTTTTCGGTCTGCTGTTTAACCACAGAAAAATGCTTATGGTTACCACTCCGCGGTGGATTTGTAAAATGTGAATTTTCCATGGTCCCTCACTTTCCCTCCCTTCCTGCCTCAAACAGCACTACAGAAAAGCTGCCTGACTCAGGCCCCTGGGCCAATGTCACCCCAGTGCTGACAGGAGCTCTCGGTGCTGTTCTCAAAGGTAGAAGGGGGAAATTGCTTCTGCAAGGAATGCAAGACAGATGGCTGCAAGTACAGCAAGCACTTATTGGTGGAGGGAAATAAAACCTGTACCTATTGCACTCTGACAGATTGGTTTGAAAGGGTTCCATGCAGTTCATTACCTCCAACCTGGTAAAAAGAAACTTATTTAGCATCAATGACACCCCACGCTTAATCCTAACTCTTTCGCTGGGGAGGCAGAAGATTATAAGTAGTGGTTTGAGAGCCACCAGCAGCTCTTTTAGGCATCTTAAATCAATTTATCTGTAGGCTCTCTGTAATTTTCAGGATGAGGGAATACTGGATCTGAGAGACAGTTGTACTTTTCCATGAACAAAAAGGTCAGAAAAGAATTGCTTGTCAGCCAGGTGTATAGTAAACATAAATTTAGCCTTGTGTGGATCAATATAAGGTTGTGTGTTCATATCCGATTACCTTAGATGGATTAAGATGTTGGACATTATTAAGATAATAAAAGACAGGATTGGCATCATAATGGTGGCACTTTGTCCTTGAAATTTTGTGGCTGGAGGGGTTCCCATTTGTAGATGCCAGATGGTTCTTGAAACCCAGTCACTGAAATGAGAGAAGATTAGTACCTGAACAAGGTTTTCCTGTGAAGTTTCCTTTGGATATTCTCTTCCTCCTGTCTTTTTACATATCTTTCTTCTTTTGTACAGTTTTCATTTTCAGCCTCAATCCACTTTCCATCTTTATGTTTTGTTAATGAACAATTATTAGCACGGTATCTTGGTTCTATAATCTGTTTTTACCAGCCAGCACACCTGGCCATGCTCAGCGTTACCCATAATATTTTTGCGGTCATTTTCTCGAAACTGGGCTTAGGAAATTGAGAAGACACATTTTACTGAAGGTCAGGTAAAACATCCATCTCTCCCCATTCTCAAGTCTGGCTTGTGAATGTGAAAAAATATCTGTTTCCTCATTAAAATGGGTCTGGGGTTGATCAGGCACGCTTTAGACTCCCCTCCCTGCCTTTGCACTGTTCTGTTAAGGTGCAATTGTTCCTTTCCAAAGTGTCATTGTAAGGACAGGATTCTTCTGGATCATCTTTCTCAGATAATTATTGACAATTATTTCGGGCTACACGGTTATAATTGATTTTGCTTTACGACTTTGTTGTCTTTAGGAAAACTTTTTTTCATCCATTTTAGATTACCTAAATCTTTGCTTTTTCAGTCTGCATGCAGTGTGTATATTGAATACTCTTTTATTTATTGATTTTTCTTTATATGGCATCTACTAATGTCTTATGACAGGAACAAAGTTTAGTTTGAGCTTTGTCCCCTTCTGATTGAACTCCTGGCTGTAGTATTCAGTGGGTTTCATATCTCTCTGTTCAGGTTTACCATAAAAATATTAATATTAAATATTGATTAAAACATATTGCATGTATGTCCCGGCACAGCAGTTTTCTAGTGCCTCTGTGAGAATACTTCTATTTTTTCCTTTGACTCATCTGGGGATCGCTTATGGTGAATCATCTTAATTGCACTGTGATTTGTATCACAGCAAGCGGGGGTCTCTTGCTCTGCTCTGCCTGATATAAATGTAGGCTTTTCTTCCTGAGTAATGGGGTAAGATCAAAACATCCAGCACAAATCAATATTAGATACAGCCCAGCATCACCTGTAGATAGGCTCTGCACTGGAACAGTGAACATAAAATGAGTCACACTTTCTGCGGCTGCCTTTCCCCTGTGTGTTGGATAAGCTCTGACCTCCGAAGAGGTGATGGTTGGTTGGTTGTTTTGCTTGTTTGCTTGACTTCCCAATTGTTTTATCTCTGATTAGAAGAGCCAGCTCCCAGGCACCAGCCCTAAGCGTCAGAAGAGTCTGAGGGGCAGAGTGTTACAGATGAAAGAGGCTGGAGGCAGGGAGGTTTGCCTTTCCAAGGAGAGGATGGATGTGATCAGAGCAACCCATAATGGCTCTGTGAGTTTGGCTCTGGCTAGGAAATAGGAAATGAGAAGTGGCCCTATCAGTGCAACAGCCACAATGGTCTGGATCGATCCTAATGCAGCTCTGACCTCGTTTTGCTGCAGGCTGACCCTGTGAGGTTGTTTCAGTTCTCAGCACCAGCGGAGGACACAGACCTGTCCCACTTCTCCTGGAAAACTAGGGCTCAGCTGGGATGGTGACATAAAAACTTCTGCTCTCCGGGCAGCAATCTGCTTTTCTTCCTTGCTTTTCATATTCCACTAGGATGAAAGGATTCATCTTTCACAGCATAGAAGGGATTTTTCTCTTCCTTTTTTGTGTTTGTTTGGTTTTTTTAAGTAGCCTTGCCTGGTGGTTTACCTGGATCTAACTGATGCACTGATAAGGTGCCAGCTGTTGTAATCAATAGACAGGAGGCAAACAACTGCTGCTGTTGCCCCTTTGTAACTTGAGAGTATAAAATGAGTGTAAGGATTAGCATTCGTGGCTAGATCAGCATTTCAGGTGCTGAACTTTGCGGTCCCTTCACACTCCTTTGACCCTGCACACTTTACAGCCGCGCCCAAATGTGATAAATGGATGTAGAAAGTGGTTGGGGTTTTGTTTGTAGGGGGTTTTTTTGTCTTTTTCTTCATCTGAGAAGTGATGGTTTATGGCCCATCAGACTCCTGCAGATTTTGCTTTTACTTCCTACTTTCAGCACGGCATCAGCATTTCTGGATGTTTCTGAGAGCTACAAAAGGGAGACCTGCTTTTAACACCCTCATTAGGGAGGAGGAAATATTTTGCTTCCAAAAGCCTGTATTCTGTTGTTTGTTACTGCAAGCTCAAAAATAACAATCCTGGAAATATTTCAAAGTTCTCTAGAGAATGAGGCCTGGTTCAGGAGACTGATGGCCAGATTATGCTACCAGGTATGACATAAATCAAGAATAACTCCACTGCATGCAGGGTCATTTCTCCAGCCTTACCAGGAGCAGAATGTGACCCTCAGTTTAATTTCTGAAATGGCATCTGAATTTATTGGAGCTCTGCATCTCTGCAGGACCTTTCTTGGCTTTGCTGCGGTGGTAGCCTGATGTAAATCAGATTTCCTTGCAGCTGGGAACAGTGCTGATTATATATGAAGCTCTATTAGTGCTTGCTGGAGTTTTGTGTTCCTGAGACCATGCTAGGCATTCCAAGAGCTCACCCTTCTGCCTGTGACCTGCAGAAGGAGTAAAGTGTTTTACAGTAGTAATAAAGAGATTACATTAGATGAAGTTATTTTCAGTAACTATATCAGGAAGATTGAGAGTCAATTATCCTGGCCAGGTTCATCTTTAGGACACCAGCAAAGCAGAGGGTGCAGACGTTTATGCTACAGCAAAACAAGATTTAAAGGCACTGTGTTCTCACAGAGCACTTGGGCCTTATCTGCAGGAGCAACCAGGGGGTCACTGAGCATATTTGGGGAGCTGCAGGCTCTCTTGGGGTGCTCTTTAACTCTTTGGACTCTTTTACTCAGCAGCAAAAGCAGGTTGTGTGGCTTTTGTCAGCTATGGAAGTGACAGTTTGGTAGGGACAATAATGCTGGGGCTCCTGCTATTTCTGGTTTCTGTTTTAAGAATTTCTACTGGCTTGCCAAATCGGCTGAGATTCTTCAGAGAACTTCCTAATACTTTTCTCTGCTGTCTCTGTGCGCGCTCTCACATCTAATTTGCACATGTATAATTGCCCTACGATCAGGTGCTAACTGCATTCTTTCTTTTTCCTTTTTTAAAAATAATACCGACAAGGTGTAGAATACTTGCTTTCCAAAAGTATTTTTGCTGTTTGAGAGCCCTGGATTATTTATTTATTTATTTGTTTCTTTAAGTGAAGCTGAGTGTCCTGCAAGTGCAGAGATTCTGTTGCTTCTCTCATGCTTCATCTGCAGAGGGAAATGTTGCTTGAAGAAAGGCCATATGCACTGGTGGGTGATTCTGCTAACGATTTTTAAGGAAAGATGTCTGTTTTGAGAATGTGACAGCTGAATCTGTCACCTCTGCCCCTTTTAATTAAAATAAATTGATGATCAGCTGGTGGGTGGGACTGACGCTGGCAAAGATGTGCTGACATAAATCCAATATATGCCCCAGTTACTCTGTCCACAAGAGCTTGTCTGTTTTGTCACCCTTTACTTACCTTGTGAAGGAGATGCTTCTTTCTCTTCATTCATCTGCGGGTTTACTGCCTTTTCTATATATTGAATTTTTGCTTGTTGGAGCACTGAACTGTGTTTCTGATCAAAATGGGTTGAGTGATTCCCATTTGACTGGATGATAGAAATCCCAAATCCTTCCAGTGAGCAGTGGTGTCAGAGAAGGGTTATTATGTTTTCAACAGCTCATGGTGTACCCAGAAACATGTATTGTTTTCTTTTTCCAGCCCTTTTCCTTCCTTTCTAGGGACTGCAATGCATTTATGAGTTCAGCTGTTTAAAATGAGGGGTTTTCTATCTGGTTTGAGTTAATTCTAGCAGGTGAGTGCCTTTATAAACTCACCCGTGGCACAAGTTAAAATGGTCTGCTTATCCAAAGAATGAACCTAAAAAGTGCAATCATCACTTGATCTGCTGTCCTGAATCAAGACTGTCTATTAACAAGTCACTATTTTGTTCTGGTAATATTGATTCCCCAGAACTACTGATTCCCCTGATTACATTTCGGGAAGCTGCCCACCTATTTTATCCTCAGGCTCTCCTCAACAACCACTTTGTCTTAGCAGTGGTGGCTGAACTGCTAAAGCAGCTGCTTTAGAGAAATAGGGAAGCCTAAGTAACCCATCTGAAAGAAAACAAACAAATTTTAAAAGCCACGCCCCTCAAAGAATTGTCATTACCTTCATGCGGACCAGTGTATTGGAGTGGTTATCAGTGGAATTCATCCACATCTGCACCTGGTGGGGGGAAGTCACAGAGCAAAACAGGATGTGTTTTTACTAAAACCCAGAACACGAGCATGATTTATCCCTCTTTTGCTCCTGTTCAGCTCTGTTTGCTGCACTTAGTGGTCTGAGGGGTTTACTGTAAAGATGTTTTCTCCCCGTTCTGTCCCCAGTTGCTGTAAATCAGAAACAGTTTCACTGAGCTTGTGACTTGAGTTGTATAAAACCAGTGCAGATGAGGAAAGAATTCTGCTTGTTGCATAGTATTTCTGGCTGTCAGCAACAAATGACTATTTTTGGATGAATTGCTGCTCCCATGTATGAGAGGTTTGGATGCTGCTTTAGGAAAGCCCAGAGAAGGATCCGGGTAAAATTGCTCAGGCCAACAAATCTTCTGTGATTTCTGGAATTCTGTCCCATGGTCACCAGAATCAAGCTTCAACTTCTGTAAGAAAGCCTTTCAGCAGCTTTTGTAATGAACAATTTTTGTTGAGGACGGGAAATGATTGCCCCAAACTTTTGCAGTGTCTCTGAAGATGCTGTGTGGGATTGGGAGGAGAGAGAGCTTCTCCTGCCTTGGAAAGGACTCCAGCATACCTGAGGACACAGGTTGCTGATAGCAGGATCATAGATCCCCTCAGTTCCTGGTTAATTCTGAAAACTGTGTGATTTTGCATGCTCAATTCTGGCAAATTTAAAAAACATTATTCTAAATCCCTGTCCTGTTGTTCACAGCTGCTTCACAAAGCTGGCCGCTGCCCTTTCTAGTTTCTACCACTGCTGAAGTGTGGATTCTTACCGGGTTTTTTTTTTTTTCCCTCTACTTTTTTTCACCACCAAGATGTTTAGTTGACCCTTAGAGGGGAGTTCTTCCTTGTCTCGAGGCAAACCGAAGTAAAACAAACAAACAAACAAAATTAGGAGGTGTCTATCTGACATTCAGGTGTTGACAGAGAGCTCTAAACATCTGGCACGACTCTGCAGGGTTAGGCAGCCTCACACTTTCAAACAATGGAATTTACAAGCTTCAGAGGTTTCCTATCTCCTTATCTTGTCCGTGAGCAATTAATGAGTTGGAGCCCTTCAGCTGAGAGCAGTGGCTTGGTTGTGTGCCTTTTATAAAGTAGCTGAGGCGTGAGGAGACTCTGGCTGGCTGCATTTACATGGGCTGCAGCCCACGGACGTGGAGACTTTTCCTTTCATGCACTTCCTTTTAATCCTCTGCACTCTGACTTCTCCAGCAGGTGATAAAATACACCTGCCCCTTGCAATCAAAATGTTATGCTTTTATGTGCTGGCTTGTCCCCTGGGATCTCCAAACACTTTGCAAACCTTTTGGCTAAGCTGTTGCAAAGGGAAAGGCTTTATTCTTATTTCTTGTTTGAAAAAATTGAGGAAGAAAGGAGTGAAGTGATTTGCATTTGTGTTTGAGCTGCAAGGCCTTGAGTTGTATCTAACATCCATTTCTTAATTATATGTAGCAGTGAATCTTTCAGAATGTTTTGGGTGTTTGGTTTTGGGATCAAAGTAGGGGAATCCAGAGAAGTCCACGGCATTTGGAAAACATTTCTCAAAACAGTCTGTGGGAAAATCATGGGTCCTAGGTAACTCTAGCTTAGCTGGTGAAGGTTGTGAGTGTATAAACTAGTGAATTTTAAGTCCTTTAAAAGTATCACTGATCAGAGCCTCAAAAGTTGCAACTCTTTTCACTACCTGTGTGCTCAAATATTCCTTCAAGCCCATAGTGCTGTCCCCAGGCACACGAAGTATGAACAAATCTGCTCCCATTACTTTCTATCTCCTGGGAGGACTTTTCCTCAGATGCTCCTTTTTGTACTTTTCCCCCAATATACAGAAGAGAGATGGTCTGCTTGTTTTGTGTTTAAGGCTCAGGAAAAAGAGTGATGAAAGGACCATGACATTCATTTATACGGGCGGTAGATTTCCTTTTATCTCACTGGTAAATGAGTAGCTTGAAGAATCCCCTAAATGATCTATAGATACAGTTACTGCCATAGAGTGGCCCACTCTGACTTGTTCCTGGAGGTAATTTTAACAAAAAAACAACAAAAACAAAAACAAAAACAAAAACAAAAAAAAACCAAAACAAAAACCACAAAAATTTTTAATGATAAATTTGTACAAACATGATAATTTTTGTGGGATTTCCCATGTTAATTTTCAAGGTGATCATTCATGTTTGGGTCTCTGTCTTTCCTGATGCTTTTACTTCAGAATGAGTGATCTGTAGTAAATGAGACAAATATACGAAAATATGTCAAATGTGTGTGCAATGACAGATTTAGGTAATTCACCAAGATGATTTTAAAGTGCCTCTGGCTTCTGCGTTTATTGCAGTCAACTCTTTAGCTTATGTTTCATGAATTTTTAGTCCTGACATAATAATTTTCGACTGTAGGAGTGGCTTTAGTACTGAAACTACCTTAAACTTACACCACCATACCCATGAAATAATAAAACAAAGCAAATTTTGACCTGGAGAAAAGGGAAGTACTGTGTTGATCCAGCCTGGAGTAGCTACAGTTTATGGTGGGAGATTTTTTTTGCTGCTCATGTCACAAGCAGAAATATGGAACCATAAGGCAAAAATGAGTAGCACCTTCAACATGAAGGCTGCCTACATAATTGGAATTCAAGGAACTACCCAGCTGCTGTGAAGGAATTGGTAGGTGTGGGATATTTTATGTTAGCAGCCTTGTGGTGTGCCTGCAGCAAGAAATGCAAACACATTAAACTCTAAGGTAATGTTGCTTAAATAATTTGTGTGCTTCTGTATATATATGTGTTTGCACAGCAGCAGCAGCAGTTATTGAAAGTGATGCTAGATATTTCTGGAGCTTCCATTCAGTGTGGGGGTTAGCTACGTGTAATTTTGAGATGTGATGGCGTTAGACATTTCTCAAACAGGTGCCAAAACCAACAACCCAGTAATTGCTTTTTTGCTTTTCCATTGTACTTCTGCTATTGTAACTGCTTTCGTGTGTTTGCACTGACTTATTCTCATCTGTAGTGGTGTTTTTTTTAAATTAAAAAATCTACAAACAACTGACACAAACTTATAAAATTGTAAAAGCTGCAAACACTTGGATCATCCAGCACAGTGATGCACTAGGATACCTTGCATGGCTTTCCTGAATCAGCCACATTTATGTTGCTGTGATCTGTAACTGTGCATTTTGTAACCGTGCATTTTTGCTCAAAAGCATTCTAGGGCAGCACCGTTACAGTCGAGGAAAACAAGCAACCTGGCTTTCCTGGGAATAAAATATTTACAGAGAATAAAAAAAGTGTGAAGTCTTTCTGGGCAATTCTTGGAGCAGAGAATGGAACACAAAGCAGGTGGGTTTCACTTCCAGCTTGGGAGGCTGTTCAAGGATGTTGCAGATGGCACCAGTGTTTGAAATGTCCAGAGATGCATTCCCCAAGAGGGTGAGGGGATGGTGTGGGGTCCCAGGCTGTGCAAGGTCCTCACACCTCTGCTCTGGCACAGCCCTTCTGCACATCTAGGGCAGTCTGGGAATATGGCAAATAGCAGATCTCTATGATTTCTCTGCCCTGATAACCAAATCTACTCCACCCAATAGAGGAGAGAGAAGAGCAGCAGTGTCTGGGGTACAGCTCCTGAGGTGGTGAGTTGTTATGGGGTTTTTTTTGTTTTTTTGTTTTTTTTTGTTTGTTTGGTTGGTTGGTTGGTTGGTTGGTTTTTTTGGGGTTTTTTTGCTAGTGTTGAGATTAAATGAGTGAGACGGTATTTCTTGTTTGGACTCAGATGTTTATTAATTTTTATCTATATTACAGTCTTACAAGCCATGAGTTCCACAGCACTTCTAGCTTTCAAACTGAAAATGGAGACGGATATCTTTCTTTACAAGGCCTTTTAAGGATAAACTGTCCAATTAAGAAACGACACTTAAATTACTTTTACTTTTAACTTAATAATTAACTACCTGTAGTCTGCAATANAATCCTCAGTGCCCAGGGTTCCAACAGTGAGTGCTGGCCCAGGAGCCTGGAGAGCGCCCACCAAGGCTCCAGCATCCACGTGGGACAGCTGGAAGGACCCATCCCACCTGCAGGGAGCTGGGAAGGTGAGGGGGTTACATCAGCCCCTCTTGGCACAGAGACTTGTTGGCTACAGGCTCTGCATTTCTACAGGTGGTTTGTGAATTTCCCCCGGAGAGGAGGTGGAGTTTAAAACTCCATTTGAGAGCAGAGAATGCACGGCACTGAGCTCCCATCTGCTGCCTTACACAGAAATGTTCTGCGTTGCAGTTAATGTTCTGTATTAACACAGCTGAAGGCTGTAATGGATGTGCCCATGTCTGCAGGATGCTGGTGGTTGTGTTTAATAGGCACTTATGTGCTTAATATGATGTAATTGTTAACGTAGGATTTCCACACTGTAATAAATCCACTTATTCATAAAGCTTCTTAAGAACCGACTGAAAAAGAAATGTTGATGACTTTCAAGAGAAAAGTGAGAAATCTACTGCTTAGTAGACCTAGAATAGTAAATGCCCTCCCTGAATAGACAAAAAGAATCCCCTGGAAGTTATTGACTGAACTAGTACCTGAGGGACATAAATTTGATGCACATTTCTTTCCTTGGCATTTAGGAGAGTCTTCTCCCATGTGAAATGGGATAGCTGATACAGAAATTGCACTTACTCTGTTTTCCAGTCCTGCCACTTCAGCCAGGACCAGGAGCTCAGGCTGGCAGTGCTTGAAGGAAGTGAAGCGCACGATTTGGAGATCATAACCCTGTCGCACTGCAGTTCATGCTGAGGTGGCCGTTTATGCAAAGTCATTCAGATGCTTCTTTCAAGCTATATTTGTTGCATTCCACAAAACTGGGCCATGAGTTTCTGCCTTGGAGCAAGATTATGTCTATTTTTTCCCTGGTAAACAGAAGACTGGTTTTCAGACTTAGTGCAATGTAAACCGAAAAGCTACATATAAAAGGCAAAGAAGCCTGTACTTGATGTAAAATTTGAAATAGTGTTAGGTAATTCCAAAGAAAATTTTGCTACTGCTTGTTTCAGACTTGGGTTGGGCTGTTGAGGTGATGGAAAGAAATTCTGCATGAGAATGGATTCTTAGCAAAGCCTAAGAGTATTCAGTGCTATGCTTTACAGTTTGTCCATAAATAACAGAATAATAAATTAACAGCAATACATTTAGCAGAATACATGATGAAAAGTGATGATTATGTATAAATTGTCTATTTTCCAGCTACAGAAGAAGTATCAATTAAACCTTTGAAACTAACAGCAGATCTTTAATCCCAATTCATATTTTTACCTGTAAAATTTGTATGAAATGAAGAATTACATGTTACTGGAAGTCATCACAACCAGCCAGTGAAAGGTGCCTGTTGAAGATTTAGTATCACATGGATGAAAGGCATGATTCTGTGGCTGCACCCAGTTATAAGTGGCCTCCTGGAGAATTCAGAATTGTGTTTTAAATGTGGGCAAAATGTTGATTGAGTCAAGTCAGACATGGATTTCAAAAGTGTCATGTCAATAATAAATGTGCTAGAAAATCCCATCCCAAAAATGTCATGGCAAGGAAGGGTTGGACATGGGCTCAGCAATTCCTGCTAAAAGGCAAAGGTTCCTCTCTTACTGGATGGAAACTTCATTTCTTCTCCCTCTCTTCTGGCCAAACTGATTTGTGCTGAGAATCAGCCTGTGAAGGATTTTGTGTTATTTATGCAAACATTTGCACCGTATTGATTAACAGCAGAGTACAGCAGAGCCTTTTATAAGCCTTAATAAAATTCTGGCTATTATCCTTACTTGGCAATTCACAAAAGGGTGTGCTAAAAACCCATAACCTTGTCTGTCCTGGCAAGAGTGCTCCCCTGTCAGATTCATGTGGTTTCAGTCCAGCTTTTTCTTTTGTCTGTTTCTATGCAGACATAATGCTTAACAAGTGATAATGTGTAAACAAGAGCATGCATTATGCAGATAGACTCCCACTGCTGAACAAGTCCTTAGCAGTTTGCATTAAAAATAAATACAGATGCAAACCGGAATTCAATATTTATTTTAACAGCAGGACTTTATCATTGGTAGCATTACACTGATGTTCCCGGGATTAAATAAGTGGCTTTTAAAAGAGATTCACCAGTCCAGAAGTTTGAAGCAGTTTAAACCTTTTCTTAACAGCACCAAAGGGAGAGATAATAACAATTAGCAATCCTTCACAATATCAGGAAATTACATCTGCATTAACTTACTGAGAACTGCTGGATCCACGCAGCCACAAGTCTCTTTACCCACTGATAAATGTGGCCATCAAAAGTGAGAGGAAGAAGGCACCAGGAGTTCCACAGATCTCAGCATTTTGAATAATACTGAAGTTTTATTCAAGGCACAAAATGGGTTTGGATTCCATGCTCCACTGAAAATCCAGGGGAAAGAAGCACAGCTCTCACTAGGCTGTTAAATATTTCCAGTATGTGCTTCTCATTAATTTTAAAGATGCTGCTTAAGAGTAAATTTGTCAGACATTCAAAAATTAAAAAATGGTTTATTTTTTTATTTTTCTGAGAGCGTCGCATCTCTAAGCTTGCCTGCAGCATTTATTTTTGAATGCACTCAGTCTAGCTTCAGCCTAGTTTCTCTCGTCTCCCCACTCCAGTGTTTTTGATGTGATTGAGGTCAGAGGGGTAAATATGAGGTTCAAGGGATTCTCCTTCAGTACTGGAGAAGGAAAAACTGTTTAACTCCAAGTTCTAGATTCAAGATGAGATCACAAAAAGTGGCCTGGTGAGGAGCTATCAAATAATAATGAGCAGAGCAATGGGAGCTCAGCAAGAGCTGTTCACAAATATTTCTTGGAATAAAAGTATAATACACTTCTGCATTTGAAGTATTATAGCAAAAAGGTACGAAAAATAAAAGCACTGAAACACCTGGCTAAGAGGTAGTTGGACTGTATCTTCTGTTCACTGTGGATGTGATTGTGCTTTTTTATCAGGCTACCTGTTTAAAGATGCTTTCTCTTGCATAGACATCCACTGAAGTCATTCCATGATTTTAAATCTGTTGTTTCTTTGTGCCTGTCCATCAGAAGGAGGGAAACACCTTCCGTTGCATTGCTTGATGTAATCAGTTAAGCCTGTTCTTTCTAAATCTTTCTTCCACCAAAGGATATTGGGGACGAGGTTTACTCTTTTTGTTGGCACAGAGGTAAAGAAGGAATTTGAGAACTATTCTGCAACACCAAACTGAGTCCCAAAGGCTTGGAGTTGAAATTTTTCAGGCAGCGTTTGTCAGAATGAGGAACACTCGAGGTAAGTCAGAGCTGCTGGCTGGGATCTCTCTTGCTGCAAGTTTTCCAGTTGCAAAGTGAGCCCTGGGAGTGACCCTGGAACCAGTGGGACTTCCCATATCCTGTTTGTAGACAATCCTCCAAATTAAGAACTTGCAGTGTGCGTGCGTTACGAACAAATTGCAGCCTTGCAGGTTAACAGGGTTTAAAAAGAACAAGGATCTGTGGTGTCTGCACCATCTTAATTGGGTGAGCTTAGACAGGAGACTGGGACCTGGCTCATGTCCAGTCCATGACCACATCTAAAAATTGGGAGGATTTTTACCCTGCAGAACTCAGCAGATGTTTAAGAGACTGTGTCAGGCTTTCTGTTTTGTTCTCTCCTCTCCCTCAACAAAGTGCAGCATATGGTTAACTTTCCTGTTGCATCGTGGTCTGTTAATGAAGCAGACACTTAAGATAATTACACTTCCCTCTTCAAACTTCCTGATTTGGCAGGCTCGTCTATTTGGAATTCTGGGGTTTATCGCAAGGGTTTATTTTTTGTTTCCTTAGTTCTCATTATACATGATAAGCTGCATATTTTGATTTGTTGTCATTTGAAAGTCCAATTAAACATTTCAGAATCTGGAAGAACCTTTGAAGGCATCCCCCTCCTTTTTTGTTGTTGTTGCTGTTTTTATTGTTCTTGCATTTGGTTTTTATTTTTAGTGGCTTTTTTATTTCTTTGCCAGCAAAAGCAAATGTAATGTTTCATTTGGGTGATGCCAGCTGTCCATTGCGTATGCAAACGATGAGCCAGTGGAGCTGCATGGCTGCCTTGAAAGAATGTGTGAAATACAAGTTACACATCCTGCAGGTGCCTCTGCTAGGAGAATCCATTCACTCAGAGGACATTTAGCTGATATATTGTACAGCTGGTAAAACAATGCCTTCAGGCTGCCTGAAAGTTTTCACAGGAAATTAAATGCTTTGGAGTTTGCTGCAAAATTTTATTGTATATAACCGGGGTCATTTTGATAGTGCTCTTTTTAGACTGCTAATTTCAGTTCTCTGTCTCTCCCATCCAATTTGCCTCTTTTATTCTTTGTTTTAATGAACTGTATACAGTATAATTCTAAGTTGATTTTTTTTTTCTTTTTTTTTTTTTTTACTACTTTGTGATGCTCAGCTATGGATCTGGCCAGCATTTAAGTAATAAGGAATGCGAATTATTTGGTCTTTGACCCATGGGGTCTTTACTGTGGGCTTCTTGGTGCCCTAATGTTCTGTAACCTGCAAAACATTTATTCCCATTCTAAAAGCCATGTCTGGATTTCTATTCCAAGGATACTTTATAAATCATGGCAGTCTAAAAGGCACCACGATAGCAAATGATGAGGGGCTCTCCAGTTTTTTGTGTGCCTCTCATGGACAATGTACACACTTGGAGAAAGTCAGAGTAAATTAGCATAATCTGTTCTTTCCAGCTCCTATTTCATCTGACTAATTAAAGATGCCTCCAAATCCTTTTGTATTTAGAAAAGAACACAGTTCTTAAAAGCCATTGAGCTTCATGTGACTTAAATGCCTGCCTGAAGTTGAAAAACACCTGCTTAAAAGCTTGGAATAAAAGGAAACTTAAAACAAGTGCCCATGTTCCTCACAGCCAAAGCTCTCATGCAGCTTTAATTAAGAGCAAGATTGGTAATTAGAGTAGCACAAAGTACGAACTCCTGGAGACCGGGCTGAAGAATTACAAAAACACCTAACCCATCAAAACTTTAAATACCAGAAAACCTCCTCTCCTTCCTTACTCTAACCCTGGGGGCAAAACTCCAGACATTCTCAGGGACTGGGAGAGGAGAAAATGCTGGCGAGAGAAAGGGGCACTGATTGCATCGGATTCCTTCACTGCTGATGTAAGGAGAGTGCCCTGCGCAGAGAGGGAGTTTTCTTAGCATCACCATCCAACGTGGGATGCAATGCCGTGAGTTTTATGTCGTCAATTTTTGTCTGAAGCCTAAAGATCCAGATCAAAAGAGAGCAGTCCTCAAGAGCTCTGATGAACAAAATGAACGTTCACATTAAATTTGAAAACATTGAGTAACCTGTAGGTGCTGTAGGTGACTTCCCACATGACATCGAGTTTGGGGTGCAGTATTTTTCTGGGAGAGATTTCAATAACCACAGCAAAAAGAAAATCCCTCCATTTTCAAGGATTCTAAGGAACTCTGATTACAATTAGTGGGATGAGCTGGGGAGAGGGTTTTGGGGAGCTGCACTTAATTCCCAGGGGTGGAAGGGAAGGGAGGAAACATCAGCATCTTGCCCTAAAATGGTCCCAGCTCAGTGGGAAAGCCCAGCTTGACCTTGCCTAAACGTGAGGACAGAAGATGACATTAGGAAGATCCTCAGTGTCTTATTAGGCACTCAGATCCTTGCAGAAAGGAAAGGTTATGCAAATGAGTGTATTTTCTTCTTTTTTTTTTTTTTTTCCTAGACTGCTGACACAGAACACTGATGAGATTTGCGGGGAGATGTTTCAAATTGGGAGCTTGGGAAGAGCTGACAGTTGCAGAAGGGTACTGAGGTCACCCAAAGACATCTGGTGGGGCTGTCAGTCAGGAACACGATGTGGTTTAGCCAAGTGTAGGGTAGGACAGAAAACTGAGCTGCACTGGAGAAGGAATAGATGAAGGTCAGGGTGGAATTCTGAAAAAGTAGCAAGGTTACAGATGTGAACTACATCAAATTAGGCACAAGGCCAAAAGAGCGCGTTAGAAATGCTGGTATGCACAAATGTTTATGAAAGTTGGAGTAATTTCTGCATTTAAACATAAACCAAGTCAGCAAAAATTACAGGAGGAAAAAAGGTACCTCTTGAGGACTGCTGATTACAGATCTCTAGCAGACAGTGAGTATAATAATCACCTCTGTTTATCTGGGCCTCTGTTTTTGGGCCCAGTTTTTCTAATTTCATCTTTCCTGCCCTGTACGTGTCCCCATTTCTCTCCTCCTCTCTCCATCACATTTTCAGTGTTCAGGAGTATTCAGGTATGATTTCTTTTACTTCCCACTGTTTGTTGTCAGCTCTTCACCCTGACTGCTAGCTCAGGCTTTGCTGAGAGCTTGCAGGTGATTGATGCTGGGGAAACACCCAGGGGCGGCTATTGTATTAAAAACCACAGGGGTATCCTTACTTTGTCCCCTGCTGTCCTGACTTCAGTGCCTGGGAGTGTTTTCTTACACCGCCCGAAGGATGGCCTGTCCAGGTACAGCTGGTTTGCAAAATGGGGCAGGAAATGTTTCAAGACGTTTATGGAACTCTGAACGGACAAAAAAACCCTACCTTCTGATACCACAGAGGCAGAAAATTAAATCTGAAAGGGTGTGAGAAAAACTATGGTTTAAATGCTGGGATATCATTTTTGAGCAAAATTATAGGTGTTCCTGTTATTTTTTTTCCCTCTTGGGAAAGCAAGGTATATGGCACAGCCTCCAAAACAACACTGTCTTTCTGGTGAGCTGAGGTAAACCTCAGATCCAAACCCAAGGAGAATCTTGAGCGTTGTCTGTCGTGGTTTAACCCTGACAACAAAGTACCGTGCAGCTCCCTGCTCACTGTCCCCAGTGGGCTGGGGAGCCAGCACTACTCAGCAACAACCAAAGCAGCGTGTTACCAACATCACTCCCACTCCAAATCCAAAACCCAGCACTGCACCAGCTACTAGGAGGAAAGTTGACTCCATCCCATCCAAAAGCAGAGCATTGCCCCTTCAAAGGGTTATATTGTAAATGCTGAGCTGTGGCAGCTGAGGATGAATTGGATAAGGAAACCAAGCTGACAGCAGAGCACTTTGCTTTAATACAGAAACAGCCTGGAAATCAATCTGGCTGAAACTTTAACATGGCTGCAGTGACATTTCTACAAAAGACTCCTTTGCTGGGCAACCATGCATTGCCACTTCTTAGGGAAGCAGAGTTCTTGCTTGCATTGTAAACCTTAATATTCACAAGGATAAAGCAAAACATACAGAATACACTATGAGCCTGCAATAGCTATAAGCACATTAATGAGCTTGCAAGAGAGATTTCAGTGGAATCTTCACACTCTGTCAGGAATAATTAGTCACCATCTGGGGGAATGGTTCTCATCTTTGTTATGGTAGCAATGTTTTGGGCAGCGCTGGCATGTCACCCTGCAGATGGCTGTGCTGGACAGGATGCCAGTCTGGAACCCCAAAACATCAATTCTAGAAATGGTCCAAACCTCCATGAGCTGCAGGGGTGCTGAGATCTGTGAGACCCCACTTCACTAACCCTTTTTTCAGATTTGTTCCTTTGGTCCAGTGATTCGTAATTCCCCAAGAAGTGTGCTGACCCAGTGGCTCTATTTACCTTAAAAGGTCTTTAGAAAGAGAGAAACCTGGAGCTGAACTGCGAGGTTCTGTAGTTGAGAGAGCAAAAGGTAGGGTAGGCTGGTCCTGTTGCTCTTTTGCTCAACACAAAGGTTCAGTTTCCTTGACAAATGATGGACAGTGCCTCCAAAATTGGAACTTTGATCCCAACGGGGCCCTGTGTTATTTTAACATAAAGAATGGTTATTAAACTGTCAGAGGGTTAATAGTTTCATCTTAATAATCTTGATAGATGGTGCACATTTCACCAGTGCTCCAAAAGCCCTCAATGAGCTTTAAAATATTTTACTATTGGCTTGCCCTTCATTTCCCAAGGAAGTCTAAGGAGAACTCTTCCTGCTAATAAATTCTTTATCATAGCATAGCTTGTTGTCCCCTTACAGAAGGGAAATATATCCTTTGCTGTGCTGTCTGATTAATTGGTCTAATTTTATCAGGAAAATTAAATTCTCTTCATTATCTGGGAAGTTATTTAAAGAGGTCTGAGCAAAACCCTGGCCCATGAGCCTGATGACTTCATTAACTTATTACTTTTTAAGTGAGTTCTGTCTGAAAGATCCCCTTCAACTTTGAGGGCTATTTGTCTTCTGTTCTCAGGATTTCAGGATGACAAATGGGATGTCAGATATGACTTACTGCAAGACCTTATGGGAGTCATAGAAGGTGGCTTTTACCCTTACCTCTAAATGCTCTGTATGAGGCAGCCTGTAAAGCTGGCCAGTTTTGATGACCAAACCAGATATCTCAGTGGATTTTCAATAGGCAAAGTAGCTGCACTCTCAACTGAAGCAGTTCTTAAAACAGTATTGATCTTTGAGTGAGCAAAAGTAATAAAATATATGTGTAGAGATGTGCACAGGAGTTGATTCCAGTTGTGTGTGTAGTATACAAAACAAAGGAGATTCCTGGCAATTTTAAAACATTGTAAACTAAGGCTTTACTTCTCTTTGTTAGACCTTCAGAAAAGAGAAAAGAATTAGAAAAGAAATCAGAAAGGAATCATTTCCACAGATGTGCAAAGCTGATGAAGGTCTTCATCTTCATATTACTTCAAGCTGAATGTAACAACCAGACTGAGGGACTCTGCTAATTCCCTTTCTTCTGGCCTTATCCCTGATGGAAAGGGCAACAGCTGGCAATGAGGTGAGACCTTGAAGGATATCAACCCTCATGCTTTGGATCATAAGCCAATTTGCAATAACCTGTGTTTAGGAAGAGATTTTCCCACAGGTTTAAAGGACTGTGAAAGTATATTTGCTGCCCGGGACCATGTCCAGATGCCTCCTGTATGTCTCCAATGCTCAGGAATGCCTCTACAGCCTCTCTGGTCAACTTGTGCCAGTGCTTGGTCACCCTCACAGTGAAAAAGTGTGTCCTGATGCTCAGGCAGCACCTCCTGTGGTTCAGCTCGTGCCCATCTCCTCTTGTTCTGTCGCGGGGCACCGCTGAGAAGAGCCCGGCTCTGTCTTCTTTGCACCCTCCCTTCAGGGTGGTGGAAACAATGAGTAATAGGATGAGAAGGCACGGCCTCAAGCTGCCCCAGAGGAGGTTTAGCTTGGATATTAGGGAAAATTTCTTCACCAAAAGGGTCATCAAGCCCTGGAAGAGGCTGCCCAGGAAGTGGCTGAGCTGACATCTGCGGAGGTGTTTAGAGGATGTGGTTTAGTAGCAGACTCTGCAGTGTTTGGTTAGGGGTTGGACCCTAAGATCCTAAAGACATTTTCTAACCCAAATCATTCTATGAATCGGGTATTTATCTCCACTAATCAGCTCTCCCCTGAGCTTCCTGCAGCCCAGGACCTTGTCAGCCTTCCTTTCTGCAAGGACACGTTCCTGGCTCACGTTCCCTGTGCTGTCCAGCACGACCCTCAGGTTATTTTCTGCCAAGCTTGGCTCCCAGCACAAGCTGCTTGCTCCTTGTAGGAAGTTCCTCCCCAGGCACTGGAGGGCTGCTCCTTGGTGGTCGATCAGTCCTTTCAACTCTTCCCAGAGGCCATTGAAGGATAATTTGCATCTACTAAAAGAGTGAGTTAAGACAGTAATGCAGGCAGCCCACTGTAATATATTACACTCCATAAAGTTTGGAGGGAGATATTAAAACATTAGTGAAAGCTTTTTATTGATTGCCCAGAAAGGGGATCTAGAGATTAAAAAATAGTTACAGGAAAGGAAAATAGAAAGCACGAATGCTGCAGAGTTCTGTTCTTGGACCCTCTTCACTTACAGTTCACTGCTTTAAGTTTTAATTCTTCCTGATAAGTCATATGAAATGCTCAATATTTGCATGTAACAATCTGAAATGTATACCTTTATAAGATTAAAAGTACATTAGAACACGGAGGAAGTTGTCCATTATTTCTATTAGTAAGTTTAATATAGATGCAGTGGCCAGGCAGATTTACATATATACTTACATAAGATTTATGTATGATATAAACCTGAGAGGAATATGATGTGGGAATGGCTGTGGTGCCATCTTCCCGATCCATAAGAAAGGTGCACTGAGATATCCTAAACCTCACAAAACACAAAGTCTGGACAAGTATTTTATGGTAAAAGATAAAACAAACCCACATGTATTGTGCCCTTCGCTGTCAACATGATAACTTGTAAGTGTTCTTTTTCCTGCATCTTCCTTCTATTATTACCGTCCTGCCTGAGCTAAATGACCTGTGACAGATGAGAAATATAAGATAGTTCATGGACAAATAGCACACTCAGAATTGGACATATTGTGAGAGTATTGTAACCTGCTATGCTGAAGCTTAACAGAAATGCAAAACAAATTTTTTTATTCTGTCTGGAACAAGTTTCCAGGTAGTTGATTAAATGAAGTGCAGGATACGGCTTCATTGTGTTAGACTTTTCTGATTGAAAGATTGGCTTCTGTGACTTTGTGTGGAAGGTAGGAGCAGTGGGAACTTCCTAGTTGAATATGTGACAGCAAATCAGACTCAATGCTGCAATAAACATAATATTCCTGGCATTCATGCTTCATTCCCTGAGGTTTTGGAGATATTTCTGGTTTTGGAGATATGTTCAGTTTTGATCTTCAGAGTGGAAGTTGGATGCTTGCCTCTCGTAAGCCCAGGTTGCAACAGCACCTTTATTTTGGACTGAACTTAAACAAATATAATGATCCTGGTGTTGGGACTGGGGCAGGATGAAGTCACTGCTTTGAAGGTCCCTTATCGTTCTATGAACATGTTCCACCATTAGAGGTGGACACAGAGTAGCTGCCAGGTTTTTCATCTCCCCGTAAGGTGCACATTTTGCTCCTTCAAAGAGTAGAGAGCAAGTCTTCCCATGTGAAGCCACCTTTTATTCCTTCACAGGATATCCATCTGGTGTTAACCTGCCATTTTTCAGGAGCATTTGAATGAATTAGCTATGGTTCCTGAGTTTTGTAGCCCTTTCTGTATAGTCCAAGTGTTATTTATAGCGAATCCTTGGCAGGGTATATTCCATGGTTAGTGCGTTCTTATCTTTATGTGCTACTTCCAAACTCAAAGTTTTTTTCCTTGAACTGATGCTGTTCTCTCCATGTAAATCCAGAATTAATTTCATGGCTGATGTCTCTGCTGGCCCTGGGAAGAGTCTCTCTGATGCTGTGATAGAGCCTCTTTCAGTAAAGGTGATTGGAACAGCAATGCCATCAGTTCAGTGATGCCCTCTTCTTATCAATCCATTTAAATAATGTTTAAATTTGGGGACAGGCGAGTGATCTATTTGATGTTAATGACAGCCAAATGTAAGGATAAGATAGTTCAAAGAGAAAGGTGAGGCAATTTTACTCATCTTGACTAAGGAGCTTGTGACCCAAAGGTGTTTTATTCTTCAGCTGCTCCTTGAAATATGATCTCATTCACAAAATTCTTATTTACTGGTTTGGCTGTTGGTTTTTAATTCTGTATCTGATAACTCAATGAATGTTGTTTTTTTTTATTTTTATTTTATCTGCGGAATTAACTGTTATTATCCTGACGCAGTTGAACTACATTTCTTGAAAAATAATGTAGGCCGTGCACTTTCTGCCAGATTTTAGCAGCTTGTTAATGCTAATCCCAAGGACCATCTTGTCTCTGACAACAGCATCAAACTACAAATTGCTTTTATGAGAAATTTGAGAGATCAAGTCAATATTTTGCAAAACAGCTCGGGTCGTCACTGAGCAGAAGTGGTTTCCCTTGCCATGCACTAGCTCAACAGCTAAGCTCAGCTGAGGTTTGTGTAGATTTTCATCAGGAAGATCCACACCTTCAGCTCTGGGATTGATGGTTCTCTGACTCACAGTTTCTTTTGACCAAGCCTGTATCTGGTGGCCAGTGCTGTATGGCTCAGAGCTCTGTTGGTCAGTAGTTTGTGTCAATTTTAATTTTTGTACGTGAGCAAAGGGGCTTGGGGAGGGGAATTCTCTGCTATGTTGGTGTGGTCTTTATCTTTCAGTGGTCATCCAACTCAAGATCCTCTCAGGTGGAAAAATCTTCAGAGACTAAATCTTTAGAATCCATATACTGACTAGAGATACAGACATACACACGGTGACCTGCAGCCAGCAGTGAAATTTTGTTAGAATTTCTGAAATTGCAAAACTTTTTTTTTTTTCTGTCTCATGTGTGTTGCACTCAGGACCCGGATGATGCATTTTTCTGCTTCAGGGAGACAGGTTAAGAAGTAATATTCTTTAGCCTGTTAGGTGGCAAATATATAAGAATTACTAATTATTGTGTTAAATAGCGTCTCTGAGAGGTGAACACCCAGGCTGGCTGATTTAAGGTGCCTCTTTTCAAAGATGAAAACAGTGACATGAAACTGTATTTTTCTGGTATCTGTTGATTCTGAGTTGCTTGGGAAATCACAGAACTCCTATTTCCAATTGACTTTGCTGACATGGACAGTGAAATCCATGTTAGCATGATGGTGTCTCTCAGCCCCAGTACTGGGCTAGTGACACAGATTTGATTTATACAGAACTGATAAATGTGGAAGTAGTCATCAGTGGGAAGCCAAAAGTGACATTTTTGGTGCATTTCAGCATGGCCCATGGTGTTCAACACCTGGGAGTAAAAGTACTCTTAAGTTTCATAAAACTTGTGACAGAAAGGGCACCAAAATATTAAATGCGGAGGGCAAATGATGGTTTTGCAGATCAAGATCACCAAGGAACTGGGCTCCACTCACATGAAAGTCACATTCAAACAATATAGATTTTAAATCAGCCCCATGTGGAGCACCACTGACTGAGAAACACTGAACAGCAGTGGTAGCTTTGGAACAGGGAAATGTATCCTCCCAAATCAAAAAGGATGAGTGTTTTGGCATCAGACAATCTCAAGCCTTCAAAGCAAGGTTATTTCAGAGGCCTACTGAGATGTGGGCTGTTGGTAAGGAATTAAGGAGTAGGAGGTGATAAAAAAAGGATTTTTATCTGTCTAGTGCATTGGCAAAGATCCGTTTTATTTCCTCAGTTCTTGAAAAACTGCTTTGTGATCTGGTGTTATAAACCACAGCCCATGTAGAAAACAGGCTCCAAAATCATCCAGAGACTGGAGAGGACTTTTAGCAATGAGAAATGCAAAACCAGTCCAGTCTGTGTAGCTCTCAAAAAGATGGCAATGGGATGACTTAATTGCAAAATGTGGATGCGATTTGACAAGAGAAATTAATGGATAGTCGTGGGTTCTTCAAATGAGCACAGAAAGACACAACAGGTCAGTCATTGGAAGTTGATGCTGAACTCAAATGAGGTACAGTTTTAACTGTGCAAAATACAAGCTCCCAAGAGAAATGTCTGGCCCCTGAGTTGCTGGGTTTTTTGAAATCAAGACTGAATCCCTCTATGGATGGCATCCTTTAGCTGTACAGAAGTTACTGGGCTTTTTTCACTGGTAACTGGATAAAATTTAGTGGTCTGTGGCACACAGGAGGTCATTCAAAATAATTGTAAGGGTCTTTTCTGCCTTTAAGCTCTATGAATAAACGTTTAAGTTAAAGCCCAGCTCCTTCATTTTGTGTAGCTCAACAGCCTGTTTGTATTTCATTTTATTCTCTGGCACACGCCTTACTTTCAGCCTCCAATATTTATATGCATGGATTGAGGAGAGGTGGCTCTGCAGCTGGGCACCCCTGAATCAATCCCAGGGTTTGATTTTGTGGTCTGTGTTTGTGGTTTGTGGTTTGTGTTTGTGATCTGTTTGTGTTCGTGGCCTGGCCAGCCTGACCTGGGAGCACCCAGGGACTGCCTTGTGCCCATCAGTTTTTTGTAACACAGTGCCACTGATGCCTTAAGTTTTAGCTTTCATGTTTTTCACATTCTAGGTGTGCAGTTCTGAGCTTCACATTCAGTGCCACTCAGCTCTCTTCACAGAGTAGGGAGACAAAATAAATCCTTTTCCTGCTGGGGACCACGGACAACTTTCAGGCCCGAAAGCACAAACAACAGTGGGTTGGAGGAAGGAACAAGAAGGATGGGACCTCACAGCCTGAAGCTGTAATTGGACAATTAAACCCCAACATGCAACTGGACCAAAACTTATAAAAATATAAGTCTCGTGACCAATCAGCCATTTTGTGACCATTCTTAGTCCACCTTGGGTGTAGCCCTGGTCAGGCCCTGTCCTGCCCAAGTTGTATCCTAAAGGCCTTTCAATAAACACCCACTTTATCCTTTGTCTCTGTCCAGTCTCTGTTTCAGGCCAGCCACCACAAGTCCCATGTGTTTGGAGCATCAGCCCTTCCATGCTGAATCCCTCTCCTCAGCCCTGACCAGACGGAGGAGCAGGAAATGCCTCTCAGCCGCGCCGCCAGGCCGTGAAATTGCGTTAAGCGCCGCTCACGAAAATCATCCGCTATTTTAGCCGAAGTGTCTGAATGTTTTTTTTTCTGAAATTGTAATTTCCCTGTGCTGCTGTGTGTAAAGGTGACCCCTGTGTGCTGGGCCCCGGGCAGTTTGCTGCAGACAGCTCATCAGCGTGATTCATTTGGCGGGGTGCTCAGTCAGCACCTCCTCGGCAGCCCCGAGCAGGATGGCTCTCCTCTCTGCCCTGCCAGGATGTAAAGGCTCCTGCTAGCGGTGCAGAGCTCTCTGGAGATGCATTTTTGTGGCAGCAACACGTTTACCAGGGGCACAGGGATTATAACCCCTCATTCGGCATGGTAGCAGCCAGGCAGGCCAGTGTCACCCAAGGAGCCCAGAGCTCTTCCTGGAGAGGGAGGGCTGGGTGATGCATTCCTGCTCTTTCTGTCCCACTTTCGCCTCCTTCGGAATCGTTCAAAACTGGTTCGCTGCTGCCTGTGGCCACATGATGGCACAAATCAGTCAAAAGAGCGTCACTGTGATGGGAGTGTGCAGAGGAGCTGAGGCTGGTCAGGGCTCGTCCCTACTCTGCTGTCCTGATCCACAAGTGACCAGGAGCACAGTGAGGAACAGTGGTGGTGTTTCAGACACAAGCTTAAAAAACAAACACTGGAAAAAAAAAATAGAAGAATAAAACCAGTCTGAGGCAGGAACAAAAGGCATCTCTGGGAAAAAAAAAAAAAGAAAAAAAAAAAAGTTGGCCTTTATAAAGGGTTGATCAGAAGAAAACTTTTGCTTCTCTGATTTGTTTTGGGTTTCTCTTCAAAGGATCTGTAAACTTGCAAGACTCTAGAAAGCCTTTTTTATTTCTCTTCTAAATCCTAAAAACATCATGTACTGTATTTTCTTTGTGAGATGTGTAGTGAGGAGACTATTTTTTACAAATGGTGATTAACAAAAAATCAGTCTCAGCAGTTATTATGACATTTATACTCGGTTATTACAACTTCAGTGGTAATCAACTAAATATATTGTACATAAACTTTAGTGGTTCCTGTATCCTGCATTGTCCACCTCCCAGTGGCTTTAAAACCCTGCCCTAAATGTGTGCCTCAGCAGAAAGACTGGTCTACTTCTCTTCCAGTTCACTTCTTGCAATGGAGAGGAAGGATGAAATTCCCAGCACCGCTGCCTGTTTTGGGCAGCCTTGTATTCCCTGTTGCCATCAGAAACATGCAAAGGTCGTGTGTAGCTATCAGGAGAACTCTCCTGGGCTACCTTGAAGGATTATTGTACTTTTATTAGCAATAATTTTGTGAGTTCTAGACATCTGGTTCTAGACATATGTCAGCAAAATTAAAGGGGGGAAAAAAAAAAAATCTGCATTCCCTAAGCCCTCAGGAAGCTCCTCAACCATAAGACAGAGTGCAATCAAATCCCTGAACGGAATGCGGAATGCGAAAACTCCCAAGCATCAAGCAGGCATTTGACATCTTTGTTAGTAAACAAACACAGCCCAGTTGCATTTCCTGTGGCACAGCAACAGCCCAGGGTGTTCTGCCTCCCTCCCTGCCCCTCTCCTTGCCCTTTCCTCTGCTCTCCCCCTGCTGCCCCCATCGCTGGCAAACATTCCAGAGGCCAGTGGCAGCGCCCGTGTCTCTCTCAAGCTGAGTGCATTAGTCAGGCGTTTGAGAGGGATGTTTTCCTGCCCTTGGGTACCCCAGCACGCAAGGCAAAAGATGCAGGACTTCAGGGACTGCTGAGTGCTCAGCTGCTGCTCTTTCCCAAGTGAAGGTAACTGGTGAGCAAGTGCAGCGTTTAGAAATAAAAGAAAATATTTTTTGGGAAAAAAAAAAAAAGTTTTGACCCCACAGCTGTTAGGTAACATGCAAAAAAAAAAAAAAAGAAAAAAAAAAGAAAAAAAGATGAAACTGTTGCTGCAGAGAGATATATTTTTTTTTCTTTTAAAAGAGGCAAAACTGCTTTACCACATCAAATTCATTGCGCCATATAGAGAAAACACTTAATTTTGGAATCATGCTTTTAGATGTACCTATACTAACTTTTTTTTTATAGTCCACTGTCACTATTAATGCTTAGTGGTATCTTAAGCTGTATTTGTCATGCTTTTCCTTGTGTAGAGTTTCATAAGCAATCCACCAGCCTTTCACAGATTTTTTTTTTTGACCTGGAATACAGAATTTTCCAAATGAGAAGTATAGTGCAAGTCAAATATAATCATAATTTTTTTTAGGTTGGAAAAGGCTTTTAAGATCAGGTCCAAACTTCCAAGTCCACCAGTAAACCACGCCCTTGAACCCCTCATCTACATATCTTTTAAAAAACCTCCAGGGGTGGTGACTCATGCAGGCAGCCTCTTTGAGTGCCTAACAGTCCTTTCCATGAAGAAATTTTCCCTAATACCCAATCTAAACCTCCCCTGGTGCAACGTGATATTCAGAATTTAATCTCATGTGGCATTTAGAGAAAATACAGGCTGAATGCTCAAACTTGCAGGAATCCCTTGGGTTTTTCACTGAACATGGCGAGTCAGGACCTTGGTTTTGTATTTCGTCCAATTAAATTGCCTTTGGTCCCTGACTGCCATGCTAAGATGCTCCATTAATTTGTATCCAAGAAAAAAAGATAATTCCCAAATTGCTTATCTCTGGTACCCATTTGGAAGTATGCTGTCAAGGAAAGGAATTAAACTTGTTTGGGTGAAATTGGAGCCAGAAAAAGCTCAGTGTTCTTGCTTTCAGATTGTCTCTAAGCTTAAATTCAGTTCTAGGCCTGGTGGTTGTTTTGGAGCCCAATGCAGTTTGGTTTTGGTGACGGGGATGCCATTTCAGATGGAATATGGCGACTGGGTAAAGCAGAAGCACTTCCTGAAAAGTTATTTGGAAATGATATCAAGGAAGAAAAGTTTAGGTCTACAGGTTCTTGCAGGGGAGAAAGTGGAGTGCTGAGGCAAGAAAGGCCCTGAAGCTTTCATTTGAGTGCAGAAAGAAGCATTCATACACCAAAGAAATGCTGTGGTCTCTAGGAAATGCTTTATGAAACCTTCCAGTCTTAATCTGCTGGATGGCTGAGAAGACAAGGGAGCCCACTGGAGAGCTCAGTATTTTTGTTTCCCAGAAAAACATGCTTGAATTAGATGACGTTTCCTAATGTCCTCTCTGGCAAGGTTGTGCTTCTCTTGCTGTGTCACCCTCATGGCTGTCCTTGAGTTCAAGGCAAGGAAAGTCCCATCCCCATGCTGGGAAGAACCCAAAAATCCAACCCCCGCCCTCTCCAAGTGCCAGCTGCCAACGAAATGTCACCGCCCGCTGTGGCAGCAGGCACTGTGTCCCTTTGGGAACTATTTTCACCTGGTTTAGCTGAAACCAGCCCATGGCTACCATGACTTTGGCACGTGGCAGAAGCTCCATGAGCACAAGGCAGCCTTCCCCCAGTGTTTCACTCCTACACCTTGAGGAGTGCCCCGCAGACAAGTCTTTGGAGCTGCAGCCAATAAGGGACAGTAATTTGAATTAAGCTGTAGAGCTCCAGTTTGACTGCAGCTTTTAAGCGAGCTTCCTTCATTCTGAATTGTTCCCAAGACCCCTTTTCCTTTCACATCCTTAAAAAGTGATCACATTATTCTTGGGCTGTTGCATAGGGGCTCGAATGGAATTTAAACTGCCTGCCTGACAATGATGAATGAATCAACTCCAAATCCCTTGATGTGGATCAGCGATATAGCATAACAATAATATTGTTGTTTAACATTTATATTGAAGCAATACCGTGAGGAATCTCATCCATTCAGGGACTGATTTTGCTGAAACTGAACAAAAACACACTGAGAAATAACAAGCCTAGTTCCAGAGACGAAGCCTGTCTAAAAGACAGGCTGTACTGGTGGGAGGAGACAAACAAAAAAGACGAGGAGCAGAATGATATAAATGACAGTTGCATCGTTACAGAGCTTCACAAAACCTGGGTGCTGCCAAATTTTTTTGCATGGTTGATCTGCCATGTTGTTTCTAGATTTTGCTCATCCCTTTCCACTTTCATCTTCTTTGCCTGTGCTGTCAAATAAACTCTTAAACCTCAGGTTTTTCCTGGGAAAGTTTGGAAAATATTGGGGAAAGGAAGCTGTCCAGGAAATTCCCCGTGACACTTTATAATTAACCTTTGGACCAAACGATTTGAGTTGGCTTTCTGTACCTTGGCACCTGTATTCAAGCTTACTTGGGTGAATTCTTCTCTGCAAGATGTTTATGATGGTGTCTGTCAGATTGTCAGGTTCTTTACTGAGATCCAACTGTGTTGAATCTGTTACATTCCTTCCCATTTCTCACTTTGTAATGTTTTCAAATTTGCAATCGGGCTTCTCTGGAAATATATATATTTATAAATTTATTTATTTTCTAACAGATCCATTCTTGCTGCTGTTCGTTGTTCCCTGTGTCCAGCAGGGGAGAGATTTTAAATCACTCACCTACTTGGTTTAGGTATTTTCTCTGGAGCCTAGTGCCACAAATTTTTAGTAAAAGCAAACTTAGACCTCTTGTTTCAAAGGGAATAGAGCTTTCCCTTGACTGTTTTTTGAGAGTCACACCCTGGTTGTACAGTGTTACAGATATGCTAAAAAAAAAAAAAAAAGAGAGAGAGAGAAAGATAAAAAACTCCACATCCCCACATGTTAATAATATTTTAAATAATAATATTTTTATGCCATAGGTAAGCTCTGGGTATATATGCCCATGTATATGAAGCTGCTAACATACATGTTAAAAGAAAATTTGGGCTCCTAGGCCACATTCCCAGAATCTCATACACAAGGTCCTGTTATAAATCTTAACAGTAGTAGCTAGACATCATTTAGTCAAAGGATATAAATACATAATTGCTTTTTGGAAAGCATTCTTCTAGCCTGAATGACTTGTGCCACATTATCTAACACAATTCCTCTTACTTTGTGAGCTTTTACTAAGCTGGAATCACTGGGTGATTATTGTCTAATAAAAAAAATGTCCACGTGCTAAATTTAAATGCCAAGGAAAAGTGAGGCAAATAATATACTATGAATTGCAAGTTGTGATAAGACCATGGATAATTCCAAATGATAAATGTTTTAATTTTATTTTCATGGGAAGAGGCTGGAACAAGGCTGTACCTTTCTCTGAAATGACTCAATAATTGGAGTGAGTACAGGATTACTTAACATTTCATCAGGATCAGATGGAATTAATTTAAATCTGTGTGGTGTTTGTCAGAGGCCTCACGCTTGGACTGCAGCGCCCTCTGCTCAGCTGCAGAATCGGTACAGCCTTGGCCATTTTAGCGTCTACCTGCAGTGAGGATCTTGTGATCCACATTTCGCCCTGCTTTGGGTCTTGGTGATTTTACAGAGCCAGAAATATTTCTGGATTAACTAGGAAAGAGTGCTGTGTCTCTGCCAAGTGACTGTAGGATTGCTGCACAGCCAAACTGGATTCCTGGGCAGCTCAAACACAGTTTGTATATGAATAGGAGGCTGTTGTAGGGCTGGGTTGCATTGAGGGGGAAAAGCAAAACTCCATGGAAAAAAACTGAGCAGAAGAGCACTGAGAAAAATAAATCTATATTTCATTAAATCGCTTAAACTGGTGTCTGTAATTACTTGGGCACCATATATGTCAAAATATATTTTGAAAAACAACGATATACCATTCTTGTGAAGACTGCAGTGTTGAAGAAAAATGAAATAATGGGAGATGGGGATAAACTCCAAGAACAATTTTGCCTTTTAAAGCACGTACCATATCCCCCGTGCCCAAGTTTGACAGTATAGTCTTCTCAGAGATGCCTTTCGGCCACCATAAGCCTTAGTCATGAAAACATGCTGTGGTGTTTGACAGAATGTGCAGAACGGGGAAATTCTGTAAGAGTTTATTGAATGATTGATGATAATTTAAATCCACTTCAGAAAAGCTGTTATGTTCTTGAATCATTTCTTGGCTAATGTGCTAATAAAAATGCATTGTATAACGCTACTGCTGGATTTCAAACAATTTAACAGCAAAAAGTTGCTTACTGAGGAATATTAGAGGTTCCTCCAGAAGACAGATATATGATAGTAATTATGATGGCAATGAACTGGGCCTTGTTTACATTTGCAAAACAGAAGGAAACCTTGCAAAAAACTTGACTGATTTCAGGGATGAGGTGAGCATTCAGGAGGCAATTACCTCTGCTCAGCTTCACTTCAGGCCCTGGGGAGGTCAGGGAGCAAATCCTCCTTTTCCATACACATCAACAAGGTGGATTTTGAAGCACCAGTAGTGCACCCTAGAGCCTGTGGAGGTCTGGTTTGGATTTTGGCATGCTTTGGAACAAGGAGTGCAAACACCACCTCCTAAATGGAAAAAGCAATGCCCTGCTGGCAGCTGGTCCAGCTCCAGTGGGACCAACCTCACAATGTGTTTTCAGCAGAAAGTGATTTTTATGGCACTGTTGCAAGCTGTCTGAATTCCAACAATTTGAATAGCTTGAAGTATCTATCAAAATTAAGATTATCCTTTTTAAAAAGAGGTGTAGTGCAGCAGTACTTTGCTTTTAAATAACAATTCCCACCTCTTGCTCCAACCTCTCACTTCTTCCTGGTGGAGAAAAAAGGACTTGGAGGGAGGGGCTGTAAAGTCAAGGGAAACTCAATTCATGTCAGCTCTGTTTCAGGAACTCTCACTTATTTCAGGGGAAAGAGCCAGTGCAGATTTACCCAGTGCAAAAAAGGCATTCCCCGGGTGCCTTCTAGGATCAGATGAGTGCTTGGTAGTTTCCCTTGACGCTGGCAGGGCCTTGGGCACAATCCCTGGTGGTGCTGTGGCTGCAGCTCAGCCGGTGAGATACGGACAGCACAAAGTGATGAAGTGGATGGAAACTGCCAGGACAGCTGGGCTCTTTCCAGAGGGGCACAGCGACAGGATGGGAGACGGTGGGCAGAGGGCGGAATGTGGAAAATTCAAGCTTCATATTAAGGATCAAAAGTGTTTTTCAACTGTGAAGAGGGACAAACACTGGGAAAAAAAAAAAAATTACCTGGAGAAGTTGTCTTCACCTCACAATTACACGCTCCAAGGTTTGTCCTAATGTACCTCTTGTGCTCGTAGGATACTTTAGCTTTATCTCTCTGAGGTTTCTACAAGAAACAGAGATTTCTGCTGTCATTAGCAGCACTGTGAGTGTGGTAGAGCTCTGAACAGAAGATGCAGTAGAATGGACAGGCAGAGAATGGGGCTGAACCGTTTAATGAAGCGATTTTCAAATAAATTGCCTGAAATGCTCTGTGGCTCCAGCAAGACAAGCCCCCAAAGACACAAACTCCTCGAGAAGCAGAATTCATCTGGAAAAGAATTTTCAAATGTCTCTATTGCACAGATATCCCCCTGCTCCCCCTGCCCACAGTGGTTATTCTTCTGTTTGGAATTAGCTACTTTACTGTAAAATCCTGGCTTTGCCAAAGCTGCTTTTGGCGTCAGTGTGGTGAGAACTTCACTCTGCCCTTTGGAACCCTTTGAAATACTTGTGGAGACAAATACATGTACAAAAGGACAACCCTAAAAGACCAGAGTCATGCTTTGGTGAACTCTCTAGTTAGGGTATATTTCTGTTTACAGGAAAAACTGTAAACAACCTGTAGACTCAAATAATATCATTTACTTTGATGGATGTGTTTTTCAGGACACTGCTGTGCATAAGAGAACTTGTTTTGGTTTTTTTCCCCCTCTAACAATGAATTTGGGGAACATGAATCTCTCACCTCTGTCTTTCATCTGCCTAATTTTACATACAAAAAATAAATAAAAGCAATCAGGGCACCACAGGAACTGCGAGATAAAGTGGATGCTTATGTGTTTGGTTTGCCATCTGCTTTATTTTGGACCAAATACCTGTGTATTCAGTCCAAAACCACAGTGTGCATTTCTTTTATTATCCGTGCATGCTGCTTGCCTCATATTTAATCGTATTTTTGTTATTTTATTACAACTCTACAGATATGAATTAGGTAATTAAAACTCCTCCAGAAAAATTTTAACACCTGTTCTGTGCCTTAAACATTGTTTACAGAATTCAGAAAGCTGTGAAACTTTATTTTGTTGAACAGATCCTTATTACTTTAAAGTGCTACACTATCCTTGTACTCCTATTTTGTGAGGAAGCTGTTGAAATCAAAGAAAAAAGCTGGCTGCTACTGGATCTAATGATTACAAATTATGTGGCAGTTGTTGCAGCAAGAGACAGGAAGAAAAGAATTATTATTTTTTTTTT